>FIZR01010868.1:0-31923 GCA_900060175.1 Ferrisia virgata
TTTCTTCATTTTGAAGGGTTTTGCTGACTTTATTGATTCGATTTAAAATTAATCCCCAAAATGAAATCATAAAGGAAGTTTCAAATCTGTCCATCTGAAAACGAATTCCAGCAGCTTCACTCCTAGTAATTTGTTTCTGATTTTTGTCATTCTCATAGAAAACAAGACTTTCATAGATTGCATGATAGTTAGCCTATTGCTAAGTGCGGCACTGTAGACTGTCCAATTACGAAAAATCATTTTAAAGCTTTCTTTTCAAATTAATATCCAGTAAGTAAATTATCCATCAAATTGGATAATATTTTTTTTTTAAAAAGAAGAAATGTCAACTGTTTTACCTATGAAACAATCTTCACCGATACCAACCACTCTCTACTACCTAAGTTAGTAACCAAACCCACCTATTTTTGCGAAGTCATCGCACTCTATTAACCTGACTTCGCTGGCGAAAAAAAAATTAGGTTAAAGTTAGAAGACTGCATTTTTCAAACTTCTCACGAATACGATTAAATTCAAACACGTACATTTGCATATACACAACATTCATATACAAATACATATTGCATATCCATATGAATAGGCATTCCACATGATGGCGAATCATAATTTCATAGATCAACGTACGATAATTTCTTTCTACCCACCAATACCCACTCCATCAAAATATCACCTTACTGTCGGCGACCATAAAAAGCTGATTTAATGTTGCACTTTTCAGTTTTACAAACGTACACCAACAATGAACATTGAACAAACAGCACAGGTACAGACTACGTTGAACCGAGCTCGCGCTCGTCGACGACGTCGTTCGAGGAACGAAAATTCGTTACCATAAACCACTTCTAGGTTCAACGGGGATCATCAAGGTCTCATTCGGATGCACGATCGAAGACCAAAGACCGTGATGATCGACTGATCAACGACGACTTGGAACTGACATCGAAGTTTGTGCGATATGTTTTTAATCAACGACGACGTACCTACGCGTTGTATGTAGAATAGAGCTTGAAATTTAGGAAGAGGTAACACGTGGGAAGCCACATAATATAAAAGTAGAAAAATCACCAGACTCGTGGGTTTGTAAATTTTTTATGACCGGTCTCCGACATCGCGTTTGTGCGATGAAATATTTTTTTCCAAACTTTCGTTTTATATTCATTTTTCCATCTACGTAACAACTTCATCGAAACTGTACCATCGAGCTTACCTATTCGTATATTAGAAAAGTGAAATAAGTTACGACTTTTCTTTTCAATCGAAACATTCTCATATGAGATACATCTACCGGGTACGTAAGATATACGAATCACGAAGCCAATTCTCGAAGAAAAAAGTACACGTATTACAGAATTTCTTCACGATAGCTACAACAATAAAGGCGAAAGAGAAATAAATAAATCATATAATTTATAAAAAAAAAATGTTCATTTTTATCCTCGTATCGGTCTGCCAAGTACCAACACAATCAAGGAAATCTCCATTCGCATCAGACCGTTGCACGTTGCGTTGTAAAAAGTCGCGAAAAAAATCTCACACTACCTGCCAGCTAATCCAAATACCCGATTATCGCTTTAAAGTAGTTTTTTTTTTTTTTTTTTGTTAATTTTATAGCCCCACCCCGCCCCCTGCTTACGATCTATTTCGCAAAGTTATCTCGCATATGTTCTAACGCAAGAAGGGAAGAGAATGGTGGAAAAATGCCAATAAAACTAAGAAGACGCGACAATTCCGCACATCTCCTCTAGACTTCGGTCTTCCCTTCAATATACCGTAACAATGTTTAACTTAACGCTTCCACATCAAGCTTTGGCCGCTTTGCTTGCCACGTCCGGGCAGCGCAACGTTAATCGCAAAACCAATGTTCGAATTTAATCGAGTAACCGCAAAAAAACAATCACTTTCATACGCTTAGTACACTCGCTAATTAAAATAACCACTCGTAAATTACCTAAGAAAGCTCATTCATCTATAATAATCTTAAAACAAACAAACAAACAAACAAATAAACGCACAATGCAACGATGATACTGGCAATCCGTAATGTTCAACGTAGTACATACTTGCCCCATGCTTTATTCTATTTTTAACAAACCAACTTTTATAGCGTCCCTTTATACATAATACCGAATTATATATTTAGATATTTCGTCAAATATAATTATGTAGGTATTTATTTCGTTCTTTTTTTTTTTTTTTTAATCTAATAATTTGATATAGGTACGTATGACTTGAACCTAGTAGGTGTGGTTGCAAAATCGATAAACTAAAACAACTATACCTGCAAGGTACAATACCAGTGATGTTTACTTTTATTTTATTTCCCCAATGTTTCAATAACACAGAATTTCGTTAATCAACGTTCGTTTGTTTATTTTATTTGTCCTTAGAAATTATTAACAGTTTGAAAACACCCTGGCTTACCCTTTTAGTACTAATTCGTCGTAAATTTTCACAAAAAACGAGGAAATTTTATGCATTTTCCAAATTTTTATAAAAATTTTTCCACTGTCAAGAAAAGTCCAAAATCCTAGTACGAAGGTCATCGTTCATACATTCGAATACAGCTTTCAAAGTATCAATTTACGAACATGTCATTTTTCTAATCTTCGAACTGGTTGTTACAAAATGATGTCAAATGAATGTTTCGTTTCGACACTATGACATTTAAAAATTTTTTTTAAATCAAAACATTAAAAAAAAAAGTTGGACTATACTCAAGATGATTTTTGAGCTTGAGTCCTGTTTTCATCAAGTCCATAACAGACTTATGAAAAGTATATGCCATTTTCGAGTGCACTATAGTATTCTCAAAAAAAATTGCATTAAATTTTTTTCCTTGAAAATGAGGAGATTATCAACATTTTACATACTCTCGACAGGGGTATGAAAACACGAAAAAATTACAAAAAACAACTAAACATAACTGTTTTGAACACTCCTAAACAAGAGAGCTCTGGATGGGAAATTTTCTCTAATCAACAAGACGGGATATAATATCGATAATACGACAATAGCTTCATTTCATGTGATAGGTTCTATGTATAAAAAAAATTATTAACATTTTTTAACGATTTTTTTTTTTTTTGGAAATATCTCAACTTTTTGAATTTTATCAGTAAAATTCTGATAAATTTAACACATAGGTAGAACTATAATTAACAAAGAGATAACATACGCGAATATTCAGAAGGCAAAGCATGTAAGCCAGCCAAAAATATGACTCCGACCTGACACCTGGAGTCGACATGGAAAGTTGACTTTTCGACTCCGAAGTCAAACTGACACCAACGACTTCAACTTCGGCTTTACTCCGAAGTAGATAATTGAGGATTCGGAGTCAAAAGGAAGTCGTTTTGACTCCGAGTCCGGTGCCTTGAATAAAACACACGGAGTGAAAAATCATTTTCTTTTGAGCTTTTTATTAAATTATAATCCGAGCTGGCGTATATCAAGATTGACATTTCGACTGATTGACTTTCATAAATCCGAAGCCGAAATCGGCATTTTGGTAACGACCAAATGCCAAAAAAAAAACCTCATTAGTTGAAGTCAAAACTAACTCCCAATTGCGGAGTCAATGACTCCGAAGTCAACTTTAGATCTTGATTCCGACTGACTTCGGAGTAAATCTGTGACCTTGACTTCTGATTCCAGAGTAACTAAGCATTCGGAGTCAAAAATGGCTCCAACTTCTGTAGTCACTCACATGCCTTGTGAGAAGGATGTCCCTTGTTTACAAAAGGGCATACTTAGGTAACCAGCACCGACTCGCTGAGCCCTATTACTTAATCAAAGACATACTTGAAATTTTTTAAAAGAAGACCTAGAAATGCTTATCGTAGTAATTGATTTTCATTACTTTTCTGAGCAAAATAAAAAACCGTAAAAAAATTTAAATAAAAATTAAATAAATTGTATCCAAATGAAGCAAAGACAAAAAATTTGCAACATCGTTAGTCCGAACTACAAATATTCGGACATTTTCGATTTACTCGTAGCACAGTCATTTTAGTCATTTTAGCTCCAAAATTGTACAAACCCTATCAAAATTCGCAGAAAGCCGAAATTTCGTACTTAGGTAATGTAAAGTATGTATTTCAATATTCTCGAACTTCCCCTAAAATCCATGCATATTTTGTCTCCCATGGGGGGGGGGGGGCAAGAGGACGCAAAGTTTGTTTTTTTCGCAATTACTTCCCAAATAACGCATTTACGGAGAAAAATGTTGAAACAAAAGTTGTAGAGCATTAAAAAACGAGCGGTTTTACTTCTTGACTTTTTTTCTCGTGAGGTTGAAGGGAGTGGCTAGGTCGTTGAGAAAGAAATCATTATTGAAAATCTCCTTTTTCTTGCATAGTAATTCCCAGTACTATGTAAAATGATAAAAATGTTGGGTCGTCTCCTTTTCTTAAAGGACTTTCTCAAGGAATAAATCCATTAAGCTAAAAAAAAAATCGAAAAATTGGTTCAGACAAACGTTGTAAAGCGTTAAAAGACAAATATTTTCGTTTTTTCGCCTTTTTTTCCTAGTGCTATGACGAAAACGAAAAAAGATGACACTTGAAAATTCCCATTGAAATAAATATTTTTCGCCTAGGCGAATCAGGTATAAATTCCAAAGAACTAAAAATTAAATGAGTCTATTATGGGGGCTTTTGTGGTCACAGAATTCGATTCTGACAACTATTTAAGCGTTGCACTCAAATTGAGCTTTTGAAAGGTAGGTTTAAAATAATCCAAAATTTACTAAATTTTGGACATTGTCTTGGTGTCAATTTATGAGGTCTAAAATGTGATAGAAAATGTCTAGCTTTTGGGTCCAAATTGAGCCCGAAAAATAGGTATCGAAATTTCAAAATTTTGTAAAATACACACAAATATGGGTATCGGATTTGGTATATGGGTTTTTCAATGCACTTGTTTGGTATCTTGAAACTACGTATTAAGGTCTAAAACAATTTCGGAGCTTGGTAAATTGACGCAATGTCTGTTTCGAATCTTCCCTTCAAAAGCCCAATTTGGTTCCAACGCTGAAATAGTTATCAAAATCGAATTTTGCCATCACAAAAACTACTATAGAAGACTCAGGCAATAAAAAACATTGTTCTTTCAAATTTTCAAAATAATTTTCTTCTACCATTTAAGAAGCGCATTCGCATCGAAAAACTTTGCGACAAAAAAGTACTGTAACATGAATAATGTTCAAATCTATATCCAAGTACACCAAATAGGTACTTAGTTTTAACCAAACTAGTAATTTTTTTCTTCACAGATGATTCAAAGAGAAAGAGGGAGGAGAGAGGCGAGGAAAAAACTTCCATCAGAGAAGCAAACTACGTACATCTACATATACAAGTAGGTATACAAATAAACCGTCTATAATTGCAAAACGCATACTCCTTTAAGTGAACAAATTGGAATGCATTCAGGTAATTAAGAATACTAAAGAATGAATACGTATCTTCAAAATTTAATTACAGCTTTTTGTATTCAGTTGACATATTCTAACTCGACCTTGCACAAACTCACATCGCTTTTTCAAACGAGCGATTTTTTATTCCTAAATGAATGTTTTGAAAGTACACTTGAGTATCGAAGATGAAAATCGACTACTAAAATAAAATTCATACTCACTCAGGCCGGAACGTACGTACGTGGAAATTTTAGAGGCACACGTTGGAGAATCGTATAACGGCTTTTTGTTAGTCAAAAACACTTCAACGTACTTGGATAAGTATTTTAAGGTGTTCATGATAGTTTAAGTGGGTTCTCACATAAGAGTCATAGGATTTAAGATTTTATAAAAAATACAAATAAATTTGGTGAACGTTTAAAAAAATTTAATTAACTGTACAAATTTCAAAACAGCGAGCATCCAAAAATGAACGCTACTTATCAGTTATTAGAGCAAAAATATTCGACTCCCTTTCTCAGTTTCCAAAATCGAAATTTATTATAGCATAAAAAATTATCGCTGAAAACTTTACAAATTATTTTCAATAAATACCCATCATGGATTAGGCATTTACTTTCATATGATAACGATAAGCCTGATAACAAAATAATCAGAGAATTCTTGGAACACTAGTTGGCTAATATAGTTCTTAAACACGAGGTTAAGAGTAATTTGAAAAGGAAATGGAAACAATCAACTATTTACGAAATATACGCTGAAAAAACGTTTCAACGTATAGCAAATATTTTACATCCCCGAATTATAAATATTACAAAACACTTTTTATCCTACCCTATCCCTCAATTTTATTTTTTCACAATAATATAAAAAGTTGTCATTAACGAGACACAGAACGGAAACTAAAAATTTTCAAAGAAAATGCATAAATACTCAAAAAGTAAAAATAAAAGCATCTCAATGCGTTGCTTTTTGAGCCTGATTTTCATAAAGTAAGGATGATATGCGAATTACTCATTTTGTTGGGATGTTTTTCTTAAACAGAGATAGAGGTGCAACGTACAACTACATTAAAATAATGCAGTGAAAAAAAACACGCCTCGGATTTTGACCAAACTCACGAAAGTGCTTGACTTTAAGTTGAAAATCCATCATACAAAATTTTATGCTCCTAGCTCAAAAAGGGGTGAAGCTAATGAGTTCTCAAAGTAAGGTAATTGTTGAAAAAAGCGTAGTTTTCGTCATTTATATCCCCTAAAAATGGTACAGGACCCTGGTAACAGAGCTAAAAAATACGATTTCAGATTCTGTATCCAGCTAGTGCATTTTTAGTTCAATCTGTGACAACTTCCTGCTCTCTTCCAGGTGGATGCAAAGTTACAGATCGCAAAAATCGAGATTTTTATTTTTCAAAAAAATGCAATTAAACAGTATATTACCTTAAATACGCACTCAGTTTTTTTTTACCCAAAGAAGCGGATATAAGTTGAATTTATTGAATAGTTTCGCATAGCAGTGCTGCCAAGCTTATTATTTAATTAATGTTGAAAATATTGCTCTTTTTCGTAGCAAAATTTCACAATTCAGCGTCTTAAAATTATTTCCCAAGTTGGCAGCACTGTTATGCATAACTATCCAACCATTTCGATCTAAATCCATTTCTCTGGGCTAAAAAAAAAATTTATAGGCCCTTCAATTGGATTTTTTTTGAAAAATAAAAAATCTCGATTTTTGCGATCCGTAACTTTTCAACCCTCCCTGGTATTTATAAGGGAGATATGGGTGAAACAAGATCAAACAATTTAAAAAACCCAACTGTAAACTGCTTCTTTGGAGTTGTAAAGAGGTCTGATGGGGTTAAAAAACTGAAACCATCAAAAGATACATCTACTACCTTCAACGAATCCACACGCCAAATTTCAACGCCCCATCATCCATCTTGAAAGGAGATATGCGGGCCACAAAAATGAAAAATAAAAAAAGCGGATCAAAAAAACTATACATTTTTGGGACTGAGAGGGTTGCGAATTGGCTAAAAAGTCGGAATCTTCAAAAGGTACATTTAGGACCTCTACTAAATTTACATATCAAATTTCAACATTCCTACTTGATTTGGAGGGGAGATATGGGTGAAACAACCTTTTTCAAGGTAAAAAAAGAGAAACACCCCCCCCCCATCTGTTTTGTTTAACTAATGTACAACTTTCAATTCTCCATCGATTGGTTTAGAAAGAAATAATTGTTGCCTTTTTAGCCTCTCAGCACCCCTTCTCCTAAATTTGGGCATAACTGAATTTTGACCCGAAATCATTCCCACTAAAAAACATCACTGCCAAAATTTCACCAATTTTGGTTGGTATCGAGCTGAGTAAATAATTTTTATTGGGGAAGGGGGAAAGAAAGGTAATCAGACATGGCTAAAAATGGTCTCAATGGTACACCACGGATAAAGAAAAGCAAAACCTTAAAAGAATTCAATTGTGACAAATTTCATTTTCTATGCCCTCCTTTTCCTCGTGAATTTTACAATAAATAACCATTGCTTTTTCAACAGGTAGCAAATATGTTCAATATTTACATTCATAATCCTATTTTTCGGGGAAGAGTATTTAAAGAACACTAAAAGCTGTCATTCTGCTTAAATTGAATAAAAAAATTTTCTCCATTTTTGTGCAATTTTCTGCGTAATAGTCGATTAAATATTTTCTCACCAGCTGAATATACGAACACTCGATGTGGTATTAATTGGCTGAATTTCATATAATTTTTTATCGTACCCAAGTACCGCCTGATCGCAAAACGAAAACCAGTTCGAAGAGATAATTTTTATCTCGGTATACCTTACCTACCTACCTACCTACCTACCTACCTATCTAACTACCTACCTTCCTATCTACGACATCGGCCGCATACATTATAAAATGTTAAAGCACCAGCACTGTTGCAATGTCGGTAGATATTTTGAATAGCCAAAACCAGTTGCATGGAGCGAATCCATTTCGGCTAATACGCGAAATTTGCGGCTCCGCCAATTGGTAATTGTATTCGTTACGAACGCAACGTGTAATAATTTCCCGAAAAGAAAAAGAATTTCATTTAACCAACGTAACGATTAAAAAATACCTCCTTCCATTTGAAAAACCGGGCGTAGGTAAAATCAGATGTTTCGCGAATATTCTACACACACATTACAACTTATTTCCGTCTTGAATTTAATGTTTAATTTGCATATTAAATTAGTTTACCTATATTTTGTTGAAAATTCGTACTATCGTAATACGTCAAGATTAAAATATGTACCATATTCGAGAGAGACAGACGTGGCCTGGTGTCGAACTTTTCTTCTTCTAGTTTATCAATAAAATGATACGCCGATTATGCTCAGCTAAATGGATTTAGGAGGATTACTTGTACGACCTTGACAATACTTCGAGTTTTTATACCATTGAATAATTACACCAAGGAGTACGTCGGTCGTCGTCAAGTGTACCTCTACCTAAGTACCTATTACCTATCTACCAACTTACATACGTGCTACGCTACGCCTGTCTTGAATTTAGTTAATTTTTTAAAGCATTTTTCTCATTCTAATTTTCATATACGTAATAATAAGACTTGAAAATACGCCGGTTGACAATTTTTTTTCAAATTACTTTTCTGCTAGCATTTCCTCGAAGCACGTGTTCCCGTTTACGAATAAAACAAATGTCTTACACAGGCTTTCGCTTTGACTCGTTCTCTTTTTGATCTGAGTATATTTTTCCATATGCTCAATTCAACACTAATCCCTAATACCGAGCATTATCACCTTTCATACTCGCGATCTATATATAGCCTTTCATATATTAAGTGCGATGAAAATTTGAAACTTCAATGAATACATCATTCGTTGTAGAGCAGAATTTCCAGATAAGATATTGTTGGGTCAATCGTACGGTGTACAATTCAGAATTGTATCCTACAGGAAACGTTATCAGTTATCACGAATCAATCAATCGTGCACAAATCGTTAATAACAAAAACTTTACGAATAGAATAAAAATACGAGTATAACCGTATTCAACCCACAAGAGTACTTTTTTACAGCGAAAGAAACATCAGTTGTTGGAAGAAAAAAAAAAAAAAAAAAAAAAAAAAAAAGTCCCCTTATTTTTACAGCGAAAAAAACAACATTTGTTGGAAAAAAAAAAAAAAAAAAAAGAAAAGAAAAAGTCTCCTTATTTGAGGAATTCTCGGACGTTAACTCGTAAGCTTATAATAGTTTTGCATTGTTGACAACACGGCTACGCAAATAAGGCAAGGTCGAAGATTATAGTTTAAATAACATACGTTTTATATGCAATATACAGAGGCCGACAGTAATATCGAATGCATTAATACGTAAGCTCTTTGACTGTATTTAGATAATCGTTATTTTTTTAAAACCATATTGCGAACGCACGATTAACGTAATACACGACATCATCGTTTGTTACATTGTAACAGTATAATCCTGGCTACGACAAAAATCGTATTCAAAATGGATTAGTGTAATCATTCGTTACGCCGTTTTCAAAGGTACAGGAAATGATCTTAGTTTAAACGGACGAGTCTGATTCCGATATGAAAACAATTCGAAAAAAAAAATTCGTTCCGACTCAATCGCTTATTTGAAAAGGTCATATCGTCGCATAGTGAATATAACAATTACATATTAACCATTACAATATAACTGCACCGAAAGTACGTCCTTGATCTGGTAATTTTGTATCTATCGCTTTCAATAAAAGAAATTGATGTTAGACCGTCTATCAGTAATCCACTGAGACAATGGCATTAAAAATAATATATTTATACTGTGCAAAGTTATACTCGTTGACGTACCTAGATTTACTAGGTAGGCAGGTAGAGATAGGTAGTAGGTACTAGGAAACTAACTAAGCATCTAGCTACCTGTATTAATAAGATCGATTAAGTTGGTGGATTTTCGCAGACATTTAAACGAAATTACGGTAATAAGATATACCGAGGAAGTCTTAACGATGAAATTTTCGAAAACGTACCTACTCGGCTCGGTATATTTTTAGATTTGATAAAGTAGTTATGAATTTCACGACCGACGACGCTAACAATAGAGAAGCACAGAAATCCAGTTTTTTGGCCATGACTACCTGACTAATTTCGTTTTACACTCTGGGAATGGAAATCTACAAGTGTGAAGTATACAATTTGCCAACATGATAGTAATGTGAATGTGTAATTTTAAAATAGGTAATATTTACGAATTGCTCGATAAACTATTAGAATTCCTGCCAGTAATGCATCGCCTAATGAAATTGTGATGTAATATTCACGCCAACTATTTAATAAGTACCTTTGGGAATTTATAAGAATAGAAATATTCGAACAATTCAATTTGTTATCAGTACTTATACGCGCTGTCGAATGAATAAATCAAGATTATTGACGAGACATTCGTATTTGAATAATTAAAATACCAAGGGACATGATACCATGAGAAAAAAATCAATTACGTTGTTCGCATTGCAATAAAAACGATTAACATAGAACAGTGAAAAATGGATCAAGAGAACTTTTACGCACATAAATGAAAAAATTATTTTTCCAAAGCTAAGAATATATAAAAAAAATGAAGTTCTGTAGTCAATTGAATACGACTGAACAAAATCAATGAGATAATCAATGGCGGTGTACACAGCACAGTACTGATCACCTACTGAATGTTGAACAGGGAACAGTAACGTACAGTGATATGATCAACAAATAAAAAATATATAATTCACTCACATCATTTGACTCTGATAAATCTACAGCCCCATTTGCATCATCGTCAAGTTGACGATGAAGTGCTCGAATAGCTTCCAGACCTTGCCTGTCCTCAGATGTACGAATTAGACATGCCATATCATCGTAACAGCTCTCAAATAAAACTGGAACCATATAATACAACCGGTAAAATTTTAATTGCGAAAAACAAGCTGAAATGAATGAAATCATTTACTTGAATCAGACTCCTCTGTCACGGTTTGTTTCTCCGTAATGATTTCTACGGCTGGATTTTGAACGTATTTAGTGGCGGGAGAACCATTTTCACATAACACCCCGATAATAAAAAAGAAAAATAATACCAAAAAGGAAAACTTGAAATCAGAAGTAAATGATTTTAACATGTTGATGAACGAATTACACCACATTCATTGTTATAAATAAATTACACCGAACATTCCGATCACTATGATAAGCACATCACTATATACATCGTATTCACTAAATTAATTCGAAACTATCGACGATCTGAATTATTTCCAGGGATAAAAATCGTTTAAAATGTATTCATAATCGCCGCTGACACATCACCTCAACCTAGCGAGAGAATCAACTTTCAAAACTATTAAAAATCTCCGTGGAAAAATAAAAAAATTGTTTTGAAGGAAAAATAAAAAAATTCCCCAATGTTACCAATGTTTGAAAAGTTAAATTCGCTTTTAGCATTGATATCGATTGTTTCGCCCAAAACACCGCAAGGAGTGCTAAAATCAAACACAACGTTTCACTTTCTGTCGGTCATGTCGTCATCATTCATCGATGACTAGAAAATTTTTTGCCAAATTGTCATCGATTAGTTTAACTTGGTTTAACCAGTTGCACTCTTGCGAAAATCAGAAATTGTATGCATTATTATTACTACGCTTTTGCTACTAAAAAACCAAAGTAGGTGGTCCGGTGCTTAACGAAAGTACGAAAGTTGTATACTTACTGTAATCAAACAACAAATTAATTAGTTGAATATATTTCGTTTGAGTTTTTTTTTGTTTATACGAATCAGATTACGATATTTACAAAAAAATTCAAGTATTGCACCGAAAGAACAATGCCGAAAAAGCACGGTAATGGTAATGGTAATATCAATTCGAGTAAGTGGATAAATCGTGAAAAACATTTGGAAAAACTGTTGCCCAAGTCTTTGGAAATCGAAAAATTAACAAATGGAGCAAGTTCCGCCTCAAATGCTGGAATTCTGTATTACAAATGTATCTTGGAAGAAATGAGAAAAAAGATTAACGAATTACAGCAGTCCATTGAACAAGCTGAATCTAAGATGGAGATTCAGAAACAAAACATCAAGGATATGATGTACCGGAAAAATTCATTGTTATGTAACTTCCACGAGATTTTCAGAAAATTTACTCGAAAAACGGAATAGTAAGTGCAATTTAAATTACAAAAGCTGCGTCATGATCCGAAGGTTGTTTATATTATTCTTGACATAATGTACTTATTTCTTCAGTGAGAATAAAATAGAAGATGAGATCGAACAATTGGTTAAATTTTTGGATGGTTTAATGTCTATAAATAACGAAATAAACTATGTAAAAACATCGGAGATCAGTATTAGAAATTACGCGATAGAAAAATTTCAAGCCATTTGTTCGGAATTACAGCCTATCATAATATCTTATGAAACGGATGTTGAACAAATGCAATCGAAATGTAAATCATTTGCATATTTGTAAGTCTTGCGATGAAGGTATGGATCTTACATTACTGAAATTCGAGCTTTAATTTTTTAGTAAAAGAACTTCAGACATGCAAAGCAGAGTGGGAAATTCACGATAAATTGATGTTGGATGTATGCCACGCTATTGATCTACATGAAAGAGAAATAGATCGTTTTAAATGGTCTATCAAAACTGAATTAGCGAATTGTGATCTACTGAGGAATGAAGGTGAACGAATTAAATTACAAGTCGAAGGAGAGATTCTTGAGAAACAACGTACTATAAAAAATGATGTCATAAAAGTAAGCATTTTTTTTATTGATACTTTTTTGGTATTGGTAAAATTAATAACGATTATTTCATTCTTTTATAGATTCAACAAGATTTTCATTCAATTAAAAATACCTTCTCTGAACTAAAACATAAACAGAACGAAGTAATTCAAATGAAGGAAAAGCTGACGAAATATAACGATATGTAATAAGGGTATACTTAACTACGTGCTGAAAATTGTTCTAAGTATTTATTGGGCGTATTAAAATTTTTTTTTCAGGTTATCAAAAAATAAGCAGAAGATTACCGAAATTGAGATGGTCATTTCAGAGAAACAATTCAAACAAGAAAAATTACAGGATGAAATTGAAATGAACCTGAATCATCTTCATATGTTGGAAGATAAATTAACAATTCAAATTGAAGTAAGCCTACTTCCTCCTTTCATCACAAAAACAAATAATTACGTAATTTGCGTTTAAACAAATGAGTGTTGCAGAAACAAGAAACACTGCGCAAAACTTTGCGCCAATATGAAGAAAAAGTTAAGAACGAAGAAATCCTATTAAGTAGTTTGCTACAAGAAGAACAATCGCATGGAAAAATAGAAGAACAATTGACCATCGAAATCGATTCTCTGAAAGAAAAAATTGCCTCAATTCAAACTCAGAAAATGTCAGTTGAAAAATATCAATCATCCCGTACCAAAATTTATTCATTGATACATTTCCTTGTTCTTATAGGTTTTCAGAAGAAATAGTGCGAAAAGAGATGTTGAAAAAAAATATTGATGGCTTAAATCAAGAAAAAATTATGCTGAAGGAGGACATATTCAAACTGAATAGCGAATTAAACATGAAAACAAAAAAAATTGATCAACTTAAAAAGGACTTGTTAAAAAAAGAAATTTTAGTCGAAGATGACGCATCTAATGTAAAAATATCATCGTCATCCTTATACATATTATTTGTGCTACTTATTTAATGATATATAATGTTTACTAAAATTTCTATTGTGATTTCCACTTTGCAGAAAAGTTTTCTTCATTCTTATCTCACTATAGAAAATGAGCAGAATATTGTATCTGGACTGATTGATGTTGAGTTGGACGGATTATTTGAAAAACTTTGTGAACAACAACCCCTCATTCAAAACTTGGAAAAGAATTTGGAAGAGTGCTCCGCTGAAAATTTGCTATTAGAACAAGAAATAATGAAACAGGAACAGATTTTGCAAGACACACTGAATTCGACCAAAGTTAATAATTCTATATTTATTCAATTCAACTTTTCGAACATGGAACAGTAACCATTTAATACCGTTTTTCAGACATGTGACAATTCTATCTACACCTTGAAACACAATGTTTATCAAGGAAAATACGTAACATTGCAGGATGTGAAGAAGCAAATAACTACCCTAACCAATTACGTAAAAAATGAGCAAAATGCAGTCGATAAACTAAAAGAAGAGATCGCAGTAAGTAGTTATGCAGGTTACTGCTATTCATGTGCTTGGTTTGAAAAATTTTATCGACTTATGGATACCTGATGTTACATATGTCTGTATATTTAGGAAATTAGAAAGAAAAGACCGCTTCTTACTCCGGATAAAAAACAAAATTTTGCTTCGGCACGTAACGTCCGATCGAAGAAAAAAATACAGGAACCGCAAGATGCTAACGAGAAAAATAATTCATCGGATAGTGATATTTACAGTTTCAAATGAATGCTGGGAAAATCATTTATCAACTACAGAAAATTGAAATATTTATTTTAGAAGTTCATTTTTTATTTATTTCGGAAAATACCTACGTATTTTATTAATTAATTGCTTTATATTTTTTTTAATTTTTGATTCGATTACATGTACTTTATTTTGAACATCTATTTGTCGTGATAGAAGTAAGAGAACATAAAAGAACTGGGAGATTGAAATTTATCAACATTTACAATGAAGTGAAAATTCGTCGAGAAATTTCATTAAAATCAAAACTCACAGCGTATAGTTTACAGACGTTTGGGAAGTTTCATATCGATTTGAGATTAATCAGTACTTCAGTACCCACTTACAATAAAAACAAAAATTATAGACCGCTTCAAAAAAAATTAAACTAAAAAATTTTCAAATTGTTTGAAATTCCTTCAAAATATAAATCTGCAAATAATATACATCCAGGCAAAAAGAGTAAAAACTCTAAA
Source organism: Ferrisia virgata (assembly GCA_900060175.1). NCBI lineage: Eukaryota > Metazoa > Arthropoda > Insecta > Hemiptera > Pseudococcidae > Ferrisia > Ferrisia virgata. The sequence continues at coordinate 15,387 of FIZR01010868.1, forward strand.
CGCCCAATTTTTACCACGAGCTTTATCATTTTACTTTATGATTGGATGCCGTCAGTGTTACGTAAGGTTGGGTTCTTTTTCGTCGAAGGAACGAATGCAATTCAAACATTGATAAGTAACTATTGATAGCTAGTGAAAAAAGCAATCCCAATTTCGATACGAAAATAATAATTGTATATAATTTGTTGAAAGATCGGTATATTTTTAAATAATAATGACATCCGCGATGCAGTTACTATGTAAACGTTTGAGAACAAAGTTCCACTCTAGAAAATCGTTTCCTGTGTTGAATCACCTTTGCCATGTACAGTTTTCAGAAGCGGGTTCAATTCCAAATCAAGATCCCTCTGAAGAATATGTCTTACCTCCGGAGACTGAATACAATACGATGTCTGAAGAAGATTTGATGGAAAAGAGAGATATATCAAGGCTGAAGCCATTCCATCGTGCAATAGTACATAATCAACCAATACCGATGGAACACAAACGTTACTCTAAATTTTATGATATGTTAACTACTCAACGCACTTTATACGGTAAATATGGTAGCGGTATTGGTGTAAATCCTGCCGTATGTTTTATGACAAAAGAAGAAATCGAAGATTTTCAAGAATACGAAAAAGTGGCTAATACAGAACATATTCTAGAAATACGTAAACGTAAATTGGAGGAACTTGCTGAGCAAAAAAGGCAATATAAAATTAGAGAAGAACACTATGATAAGATGATGGCCTCGGTGGAACAACATAAACAAAAGCTTCGTGAAAAAATCCTGAGTAAAATGGCCGCTGCTGAAGAGGCTAAAAAGAAAAGAGAGGCACTATTAGAAGAAGTTAAACGTCATTTCGGTTACACCATAGATCCTAAGGATGAAAGGTTCCAGTTAATGTTGGAACAGAAAGAAAAAGAACAAAAGAAATTACAAAAAGAACTTAAAAAGAAGAAAAGAGAAGAATATTTTATGGCGAAATTGGCCTCTCTTGAAAGTGGTCAGGAAAGCACACCTGATAAGAAGACTAAGGCTTCTGCAAAAAGCGCAGCTGTTGATAAGCAGACTGAAAAGGACTCTGACGATGAGGATGAAAAGTAAAATTGATTTAGTTGTAGTGCGATGTCCTTTATTATAAAATACAGTATATTGTTATTATTTTCATCATTAATTTTATTTAATTCAAACTTTTATACTCTATTGATGATTCATATTTGAAATTGTAATACGGCAACTTAATGAAAATTATTTTTTCATCATACAACACAACACGATTTCAATTTCTGAAGTATCACTTGCGTATTAATTTATGTCATCGTTTTACTTATTTACCGGCCATCGTTAATGTGTTTCTTGCATCCATATATTTTACGAAGAAGTGCCTTAATCAGAAAAAAAAAAAAATAAGTCTGACTCAAATTGTTGAATTATAATTTTAAATCGACATTACCTGATTATCAAAATACATTTGTTGTTGCCTTTTAGTTCGGTTAATGTATGAACTCGGGGTGAACGGTATAAGCTTCTTATTACTGTGTAATGATGGACGAAAAGCAATCAACATCAGTTTTCTGTGCAAAATTTCATTATCTTTCATAATTCTTCGACTTTTTTCATTGGTAAAACTCATATTCAAACGTTTTCTGAAAAACACATGTATGAACAAAATTTTAAAAAGATCAGTAAATGTTTGAATGGAAATTATATAACTATAATTTAAATAGGTAAAGACTTTATTTACCTGCATTTGATGAGCGGTTCATGTTGCATAATTTGATAAAATTAAAAAATTTCTAACATTCTATGTGAATAGTGAGCGCACTAATTCATAATGGATAAATCTGTCATATTTTCCAATCACGAACTCCAAACCTTCAAAAACCTATATTTTCATGAACATTCGTCTGAAAAGTATATGTATTTGGGCATTGCGTGGAACAAGTGCCTACTTAGTTGTATTAGATATCGACGAATTATTTTGAAGTATACGGGGTCAACAGCCGATGTACATAATCCGAAAACTAGGTTACCTAAATGAGTTGAAAATAAATTACTGCACCTACCCTACGTTATAAACTTTCGTTCAATGGTTCAATAGTCAATACTTTTGATGGTTCAATTTTTCATTGCTTTCAAAAACGTTACCGATACCATCGAATAATAGGCGGCCGTGGAAATAAATAACCTTTATTTAGCCTTTACAGTATTCCCCTGTAAAATAAAAAAGTACCTGTATCACGGTACCTATAAAAATTATAGTAAAAAGTAACACGTTTTCAATTCATTTATTTATTTAGTTGCATTCTATAGTTTCTTGATTAAATACTAATTTAAACTGCTTTCAAATGAAAACAACGGGCAATAACTCGAATAAATTTTTTAGGAAATTTTGTAGCAAATAAAAATGGAATCAAACAAAATATATTATTTGACCCCGAAGAGAGAGATATAGTGATAAAATTGAAGATCGACCGTTGAGCACATCAAACATAATAATTAATGATGAAAATTATTAGGACCAAGTCGATGGCCGATACCTATCTAAATACTACGTCGCTTCATTTCCGTCATAAAATATGAATTGAGAGTTCGTAACTACCTGAGAAGGTTACTAATACAATATAAAATAATTAACATTACATATTTAAGAACAAAGCAATCGACAAATTATGCCACAACAGCTCCGTGCAAATTCTTTTTTTAAAAAAGGTGATGATTATTAAGGTCATCTCGCGATGCCCGATTCAACGAGAATCGTATTTATCTTATTTGATACTTAAAGTGGTAGGGAAGTTTTAAAAGCACCGGCCACAAGAATTATATTACAAAACTAGTAAACATCGTTTTCAGCTCCCAGTGCGGTTTTTTTCCTCAATAAGAAGGATCCCGTCTATTTCTTTCGTAGTACAGTTTAGTGTATTTCAGCAGGCAGCATATGCGTGAAAACTTCTATAAATACTCTTTCAAAGAATCATTACAGGTAAATTTTTTAATTTTTTTAAAATGATGTATTTACTAGAATACTTTTAAGGCTTAGAATGTTTTACGTCGAGTGCAGTGATTAAGCTAAATAAGTTCGAAGGAAACGTTTTATTACCGTTTTATCGTTCATTCAATTCTTATTTTATTAGTGCTACATATATCTATACCATTCATCAAAATCAAAACAGGCATCATATTTTTGATAAATTTTCGTTTGAAACGTGATGCATAATCGTTTAAATGATATTCAAGTTTGTATTTAAAGAGAAAATTAATTTATTTATCGCCCTGATACAGTAAAAAAATTTTAATTTAATGTCAACATTTGCATCATGAAAACAGAAATATCAGATGATTTTACGGTGCAAAAAAGTTTTAAGGCTATGCTCTGGGCAATCAGAATAATGAAGAAATTTATTTTGGTGATTAGTCTGTTTAATTTAAATTGGGTTCTGATATCACAACAAAACATATGAACAGTTCTGCTATGAATCGATTAGATTGCTGATAATCCGTTTGATATTAGATTTCTAATAGCAATCTGATTTTTTAATAATAGTCAAGTTTGTATTGGTGAGAGCTTATGCAATTTAAATTCATTATTGGATAAAATATTTTGAAATTTCACCCCTTGAAACAAAGTAGTTTATTTTTAACTTTTGAAACATGTTGAAAATTCTTTCTATTTATTCAGGAAAAAAAATGAGATTTATGTATAAATTTTAGATAGACGAAATTGCTGATAATTGATGATGAAGTTCAATTTTTGGAACCTTTTTTTTTTACTATTATTAAATAAAATTAATTCTGCAACTATAACAAAAATAAATATTCGCTGATAAGATACTCAGAGTATACGTTTAACGTTTTATAATTTGGTGCCGAAAATGGCATCTTTCGTACCATATGTACGAAGAAGCTTATCTCTATTAATTTCGTATTAAGAATTATTGGATAAAAATACCAACAAACTAATAAAAAAATAACCGCCAGATACATTCAATAATTTCATAAATAATAACACATATGCAGTGTTTTTAATTTGATACGCAGATAAGCTTAAAAACGTGAATAAATTTAACGAAAAAGTACCCATACCGCCTTAATTTCTATAACGTGTTGAATATACAGATTTAGCGTGTATTCAATACTGAAAATTTGAATATTTATCCTGATCAGATGTTTACTAGAAAAAAAAACACTAGCAACTGCTAAGTTTTTATTCTTCTCTTAGTATTCTCTAAACTAAAACATAATATATTGTCAAAAAAATTTACTTGCGACCTTGAATTGAATTTTAAACAGCATTACCACGTATTGAAAATTTAATTAAGCATTTAGGTAATTAGTTAGCCTACAAATTTCTATCATCGAAGATTTCCCTATTTACATTGTGCAGTTGAATGAACGTGATCAAGTCATGTTCGTTGGACTGTAAACATTTTCCTATTTTAATAATCGGAAGTTTCAATAACCTTCGCGACTTCGTCATTCCGATGCGATAATTTTTATATTTTTCACAAACATTTTCTGTGTACCTGTACCTAGTACCTAGGACCTACCCAGCTAGTAGCTACTAACTATCCACTCTATACGTAGATCAGGTATCAGGTACCTACTTCATTTCGAACATGAACTTTATTATCAAAACAGTTACTCGTAAAAGTAGTTAACGTGCGATAGATACATGTATTCAAATTAACATTGACTGGTATTTCGCAGTGTGGTACATGCATACATTATAGTATACTCAGACTTACCTAGCTTAAACATGAAGCAACCTATACATGTTTATGCGTTGATAATATGCATAAATACAATTTGGAAAACGTGTTTGGCACTGAATAATGGACTCGCTTTGACACCTCCAATGGGCTGGATGGCTTGGCAACGTTACCGATGTGTAATTGATTGCGATAAATTTCCGAACGAATGTATAAGGTAAGTAAAGGTTACTAGAACAGTAAATGATTAATTTCATTCTTGTAAGTTAATAACCGATTATTCAATTTGATAGTGAAAAGTTATTCAAGGATGTGGCTGATCTAATGGTAAGCGAAGGATATAAAGATGCGGGCTACGAATATTTAATAATCGACGATTGTTGGTTGGAGAAAAATCGAACTGCTGATGGCAAATTGCAACCAGATAGGAAACGATTTCCGAGCGGCATGAAGAGTTTAGCAGATTATGTAAGCAATCGATTATACACAAAGCTCAAGTTTTTTCATCCCATCAGTATACTTTCAACTTCAACGAAATATTTCATTTAGGTACACTCAAAAGAGCTGAAATTTGGTTTGTATGAAGACTACGGTAACAAAACTTGCGAAGGTTATCCTGGTATACTTGGCCATATGGAGGAAGATGCTAAGACACTGGCCGAGTGGGAAATCGATTACTTGAAGCTGGATGGATGTTATTCCAGTGTTTTTGATATGGAACAAGGTGAGTGTAATTACCAGTTATTCCAAAAAAATAGATGAAAAACATACGTTTTAAAAATGTTGAGAAATATGTTTATTTTATTTTCAATCTATTAAATATTATAATTTAGTTTAATTTGAATATTACTGAAATAAGTACCCGTTGAGAAACGTGCCTTGCTTGGATCCTTTGAAATCATTGGCATAGAAATCATAAATTTATTTTCATAAACATATCCGAGTAATTATTCTGTCATAATTATTAAAATGACGAGCTAATAACATCAGGTTCTCGTGTTTTATATTTGAATTTTTGGAGTTGATTCACATCGCAAAATAATATCGGTTTCTATCAAACGCTAAATTATCTACTTAGAACTACCTACCTGCCTTCACATATACAACTGACCAAGAAAATTTACACAAAATTCATTCCGGTTAACTTTCCTATTTCGTATTAATTTCAGGTTATCCAGAATTCGGTAAAATATTAAACAAAACAGGAAGACCAATCGTATATTCGTGTAGTTGGCCTGCTTATCAAGAATATTCAGGAATGAAAGTAATTGAAAATTTTCACCGAGTAAACATTGCTAGATAACGAACATAGTATACATATCTTCTGTCTTTGCACAAATCATTTTCCAGATCAATTACGAATCCATGGCAAAACATTGCAATTTATGGAGAAATTACGACGATATTCAAGATTCATATGCCAGTCTCACTAATATAATGGATTATTTTGCGTTAAAGCAAGATTTCTGGCAACCGTATGCGGGTCCTGGTCACTGGAACGATCCAGATATGGTAAATAATTAAGTATCAATAAACGACTGCAACATAGTAACGGTAAAAATATCAATATTGAATAATTTCCTATTACTTTGTACGTATAGCTGCTGATTGGAAATTTCGGGTTGAGTTACGAACAAAGCAAAGCACAAATGGCCGTATGGGCGATTTTAGCATCGCCTTTGCTCATCTCAGCTGACTTACGGAATATGAAATCAGAATTCAAAGAAATACTACAAAACAAAAATATAATTGCGGTTAACCAAGATCCACTCGGCATACAAGGTCGTAGGGTATACCGAGTACGTTAAAAATATCTCACTCGTACTAGTATTTCATATTACTGCGGTTTTTAATTTAAACATGAATTTTTAAATATAGGAAAAGAGTATTGACATTTGGGTTAAACCTATAACACCAGTGAACAGGGGATATCATTCTCATGCCGTTGCATTTGTAAGCCGTCGTAGTGATGGTACTCCATATAGTTATAATATTACATTGGAAAATATTGGATTATTAAATCCAGACGGATATCAGTTCCATGTTAGTACCGTAATTTAATAATTATGCACACATTACACTAAATTATTGATTAATTAATGTTCATTAATTTCTTTTCATCGAATTTGGATAATTATGTAAATTCAATTTTGATTTTAATTTTCATCGCAGGATCTCTATTCACCAAGCCAAAATTTGTCTTCCACCTTCGTTTTACAACCGAAATCGTATTTAACTGTTAGAATTAATCCATCTGGTAAGAGTTTATTTTCAATTATAGAATGATAAATTAAAATCTTCGTTAAAATTTAAAATATTGTTTAAAAATTCAAACTGTAGTATTAGTCGACAAAATGAGTTGAAAATTTCACATCAAAGAGCTGTACATTTTTATGTTTTTGTCTTAGGAGCGGTTATATTCAAAGCAACATCTTTAGCCAAAAGCGAATTATGAAATACAAAATTCAAGAAAGAATCCGTTCATTTACCCGATTAATAATTTTGTGAGATATTGATATTATAATTATAATCTAAACATTTCTTTCATCATCATAAAAACATAAGACTGAATTGTACTTGTGTAATAAACTTTTATATATGTACATTCATATCAAATAATTTATTCAAAAATGAAATTAAACTATCGAGTGAACATAATTCGACTCATAAGATAGGTAAAGGTACATAGGTACACAGGTACTGGTGCAAAATTCTAAAATGAAAAACAATAAATACATAGAAAATGTACATGGCATATACTTTGAATAAGTATATAATAATGTTCAAGAATCAAGGATCCTTGTCAGATATTATCCCAGATGTTTGAATAGAAACGAAATCCATTGATGAAAATATTGCATTCATATTGAGAAAAAATTCATTCATTCTGATACCTGCAAAAATATACCAAAGAGAGATTATCAACTTGGCATTGAGATTGAGAACATCTTAGTAATATGCTTCATTGAAAACATTTTAGTACGAAAAAACGCTGTTGAGAATTTATTAAAGTAATAAAGTACCTAAAAATTGAAATATAATGATCGATGAGGACATGTTTTTTCATTTCAATTTGACAATAAGAGCTTATTGTGGTTCACAAAAAAAAACCTGATCGATCAATAACAACTTTTCTACTGATTCTGTATTACATAAACACGACATTTCTACTTAAATGAGGTAGATATTCTACAAAGAGGAGCTATATTGCTTATTCGATTTTTACGACACATAATCACGAGAAATTTTCAAACTACCAAAGGAAATACATAGATTTTTTCCGTGCTCATTAACAATAAGTAACGATGTGTGTACATCTGCTTGAAAATTGAATCACACATATCTATAACTCCAAGGCAAAACGAATGAAATGAAAAGCTCTAAAGCAATTAATTAGGTTATTTAAACTGCATAAATGATCATTCGAATTGTAAGCACGAATTTTTAATAAAATCAACACACATACAGCAAACAAACGGACAAGCATATGTTTGCAGTTTTTCAGAACACTTCATTAGTGGCAATACGTGTTGCCGATGTTTCATATTTAACCAAATACAATCGCTGCGGTTTTTTTTCAAGCAAAAAGTATCGTAAAAACAAGCGTTCCTCTTCGTCCGACTTATTTTACAATCAAAAGAAATTCGAACAACATGATGAAAACGTAAGTTTATATTCTTATCATTTCTTTATACAATTTGCCAATATTCAATTCGATATAACACTATCATTTTACAATTCAACTTGTTTACATAGTACCTACAGCTAGTTACTACCAACATACGTATAATGTAAGTGCGTATGAAAGAAATCATAATACCTCAAACTTTTCTTCACTAGGAAAACAATTAACGTAACAATTTTGTCGATACTTTTGCAAATATATGAAATAACTGCTTTGAATAATGGCGCGGCCACAACACCACCGATGGGTTGGTCATCTTGGATGGTGTTCAGATGCTACACATGGTGTTCTTACTACGATAGCAATTCACTTTGTTACTCGTAATTGGAAATTTTGACGTACATACTATTTCTCTTCAATCGTATCATTTTCCCATCACAAAATATTTTTGTTTGCAGGGAAACGACAGTAAAACAAGTAATCGATGCAATGATCACAGGAGGCTATTCAGAAGTGGGTTATAAATACGTAATTCTAGACGATTGTTGGCAAAATCCTACACGAACATGGGACGACAGATTAATAGCGGATCCAAATCGATTCCCTAATCAAATGCGAGATTTAGCGTTATACGTATACATAAAATTTATCCCTAAAATCCTGTGCAAAAAGACAAAACAATACCATTGAAATGGTTTTATATTAACAGATACACAATCGTGGATTAAAATTTGGAATTTTTAGTGATCTAGGAACCTTGACAGGACAAAGATTTCCCGGATCTTATGGTCGCTTAGAACAAGACGCAAATACTTTCATATCGTGGGATGTAGATTACGTGAAAATGAGCGCATCTTCGGCTGAACCCACGTTACTTGAATCTCGTATGTAATATAATTTTAAAATTTGAACAATAAAAAAACGAAATGCCACAAATAAAATACTTCAGGTAAGCTTTGTTAACAGAATATACGGAATTTGGTAATTATCTGATGAAATCTTCAAGATCGATTGTATACGCAACTAGTTGGCCGATCTATAGAACATACAAAAAATATCCTGTAAGCTACCGTTCGATATTACAAGTTCGAATTATTACAATGGGATTAGTATTAAACTCATATTTTTATAGATCGATTATTACACCGTACAACAGAAGGCAAATACGTGGAGATTTTACGGCGATATAGATGCTAGTTGGCAAACACTGTTACTAATAATGGATAATTATACGTCTCAACAAGAAACATTGATAAAAGTAGCAGGGCCTGGAGGTTGGAATGATCCAGACGTGGTGAGGAATTTATTTATTGCTAAAATATTCATCGTTTGCACTTCAATTGAAATTTTCTCGTTGTAAAAAGTTACTCGTCGGAAGTCCTGGTTTGTCATATGATCAATCGAAGGTTCAAATGGCCATTTGGTGCATAATTGCGGCACCTTTGATCATTTCTTCAGATGTACGTACTTTAACGAGTCCGTATAAAGCAATATTACAAAACAAAGTGGCCATTTCAATCAATCAAGATTCATTAGGATTGCCAGGATACAGAATTTTTACAGTAAAGTTATTAAATATTAAAAAAAGTATTTATAACTGATTCTTAATGTAAGAACTACCTTTTCACAAACAGCACATATTTTAGAAAAATAACGTCGACGTATGGGTGAGAAAAATTAATCCGTACGTCAATGGACAGTATTCTTACGCATTAGCGTTTGTGAATAGATCGGAAGATGTAACGGTATCTTTTTCTGTAACATTGGGGGACGAATTGGATTTAAGCAGCGACAGAGGGTACTACATGAAAGTAAGTAGTTGTTCACATGTGCCGATAAACTGAAACTTTAAAATTTGATCAAAATTTTGTAAATAGGATGTATTTTCACCGGATAGTGGCACTAAAGGGCCAATACTGATGCCACAGTCGACATTACAAATGCAAATCAGCCCGTCTGGTTGGTAAAATGAATACAAAATGATAAACCTTTCAAGTATAAAAACTTTTTATAGGATACCTTCTTCGTACATTAAATGTTTACAGGTGTAGTGTTTTATAAAGCTGAAATTGTTTCATCGTCGAGTACAAGAAGTATAGACTTTCAAGTAATACCGGAAATAATACGATACCGTTATTGAATTGAATCGTCGCAGAATTGTTCACTGTAGATCGAAATTATATATATTTTCTTTGACTTCGATGGTTATTAATAGAGATCTAGTATTCTTTTTACTCCTCCGACACGTCAGCTTTCCATTCAACTTCTCATCTAAAACCATATAATTCTGTATACAAATTTGATTCTATAAGAAAATTGGACAAAAAATCGCCTATATGTACCTTTTTTCACTAAAATAGGATATGATATATAAAATATCGTCTGCTTCCAGTGAGTAGGTGTACTGAACGAGTCAGTCGTAAATTGAATTGCATTTTCTAGCTGGAATAGTACGTCGAAATACCCAACAAAAGCAGTTATGGAAGTATCTTCGGTGCAAATCAATTCGAACGGTGATGAAAAACATGTATCTTCTACTGAACATTGATACAAATCGAATGAAGCAATGTTTGAAGACGATGTAACGATATTTTTGGCCGGCATCACATCGATAATAACCTCTTTCAGAACTTCGTTCCTAATACAAGACATTTGGTAACCGTGAACATCGTTCCAGAATTCGATATGGTTTTTAAATCCTTCTGAAATTTGTAATACATATCGCATTTTCGTTTAAATAATTAATTTTACAGAACAAAAAAATATTTCATATAACTTGTCAGTACCTAAATCATGGGCAGCGCAAACGTATAAATTACATTTATCAGGCAATAATAAACCTCCGGGTTTCAAATAATGGTCTCTGGCATATATTAAACTATCTAACATTCCTTCAAACAGCAGAAAATAACCCATCCATTCGCTAATAATAATATCAACAGCGTTAACAGGTAAATTACTGGTTTCAATTCGTGATTTAACTACTTCTATTTTATCGGTCATTTTGTTTTCTCTGAAACATCAAAAAATACTAATAACACTAATTGTATAAGGCCATTATGATGCCTAAAATAATTAATACCACACCTAACGATATCAACAGTGTAAAATGCGATGTCCGAATTATCAACGGCGTAAATTTTTTGAGATCCAGCGCTTGCTGCAAACAGTGATAATATACCGGTACCGCATCCTAAATCTAAAACCACTTTATTGGCAAATGCAGCTTTATTCTCTAATATAGCATTTTTATAACTTAAAGTTCGAACATTATCCTGTAATAAATTTAATTAAATCGATTACAAATCAAACTGAATATCAGATAAAATAAAATCGCTACTAACCGACAACATATCGTAATGAATTCCATGATGACTATACGATTCGAAATATCCATTATCATTTCTATTGTTTGCAGTACGTTCCGAAGGATGAGTGTCCATAAGATCATCATCTTGTAAAATTTTATGAACGAATTTCTTCATTTGAATTAGTTGTTCAGTGAGTTGCGATAGCTGATCTGTTTTCTCTTGTAACTGAAAACAATAATCGAACAATTTTCGGTAACAATATACGTAAGCAAATGCGACCTAATGTAACCGTGTTCAATATTCACCTCTTTCCGTAGATTTATAACTAATTGATTTTCTGAACACGATGAATCCATAATATCGTTATTTTCAAGCTCTGAGCAATTTTTTTTAGATAATAGCGAGAAATGTTCTTCGAAGTCTGAAAATTTATTAATCATCAGTGATTTCTGCAGCTAATTACTAGTTGAATCAAGTACCACACACTAACCAAACATGAGCCATGGGTCAAATTCTTCAACAGGTTTCAAATACGTATCATCTTCCCACACAGGACGATCATAAGTTTTAAAAACTTCACAAGATATAGCTTCCTTTCGAACAAAATTCACCATTTTTATGAAAGAGTAACAATCCATTTGAAATTGATTCATCAGTACATGAAAATCAATACCGTGTTCCCTTGTACAATGCAACAGAGCTATTTCGACATCATTAAATGAAGAATGACAAAATAAACATTTCGCTTCTGAATCGGAATCGAAATTTTCATCATAACTATCATCATTGCTACTGTTATCATTGTCATCATAATCATCTGATTTAAAGTCGCCCATTTTCAGTACCTCGTAACAGAAATGAGATAAAATTACACTTATTTACAGTATTCAAGTAAAATTCATTTTCTTGGAGCAATATGTTCGTGAAAAGAGACTAAAACGTGGTAGAATCAATATTAACAACACACGCCGAGAAACACACTCAGATGTCGCAAAAATCAAAAGAAAATAACAACCAACACGTGGGAACATGCCATGCATTTGATGCATGACCACATTACAATATTTTTCACGCATGTCTGTTTTTTTCTAAAAAATACGCATGCAGGCATTGGATTTGTTATCGGGATTTCGAGGCATCTTACTATGCAAATCAATCAGGCAATCAACGTTCGTTTTATTGTCTGTGGTTGGTTAGGCACTTTAGCTTCAAGAGGGGAATTTTGGAAGGGATGTGCGACGGAACCGAGCACAATTTATTTATGGCAACGGGTATACCAAGGGTATATCGTATACCATATTCATATACGCTGTGTTAGTTCGTACTTCTACTTAGTCTACTGTGTTAACGTATTGTGCGTGCATGGGTATAAAAACATGGGGAAAAAAATAAGGATTATAGTAGTTGCAAACAATTGGCAATTAATAAATCCCAGCTTTCTGATTTCTGTCAATAAATATGAAATAAAGCCTACAAAAATCTCTACAGAAATCGTGTACCTATGCCTACATAGAAACAATTTGACAACATAGGCCTAACATGGAGTAATCGTGATTCATATCGGTTACAAAATGAATATCGAATGATAAAGTAAAATTTGATATGCTAACTTACAGAGTTAGAGGTGACTGAAAATTACATTAATAATCTCCATTTTTAAGACGTATTGGCAATATAATAACTTTACAGTCGAACCTCGTGCTTACATATTCATAATGATTCGATGGCTCGAATAATACAGCATTTTATATTATTTTTATTCCATTTTCCCATTTGAGCGGTGTGCCACAAAGTACAAGTTAGGCAACACTTCATTCAAATCCACAAAAGATTGTTCAAAACTTCGGATGGTTCTTAGGACAAAATCTTTGAAGAGAAGATGATGATTGATGTATCACAGAACGAGTGCTTTCGTTGATTGAAATATATCATTTACAGCTGCATAAATTTCACCAAATCTTACAACATGAAAACAAATTAAAATCGAAATGTCCAAATATAAATACAAATTTTTCAAAAATGCATGATTTGGTACAGCATAGCTTTTTGAATAACAAAATTCAAATTGATTTATTATTCTGAAAGCCTGCAGCGGAGAAATTGAGATTAGAATAATTTTTACAGGGCATCGTGTTCTTGTATTACGAACAAACATAATACATTTTTTTGAACATTCTACCCTTTCATGTTTCAAAGGAATGTAATCCGCAATTCATTACACGATCATTGAGATTACCATACAAAACATTGATCTCTTTACAGTAATCTTCAAGACCTAGCATTTCTACGTCATTATTAAGTAAATTTAGCGGGAAAGCATTATATCAGTACACAGAATAATGTGGGTCCTGGGTTAACCAAACCAATACCAAACACCTGCCTATAACACCTCACAGTACCCTAACGTTAACATACGTTAACAAACGTGTAAACTATAATAATAGTAAAGTCGAAATTTTGCCATCTTTCCTCTTCACATTCAGATATTACGTAACATTATCAATATTGATTAAATTTCAAAGAATAATATGAACATAATAATCGCACATCCCTCAGGCAATTATCGAATATATTGAATAACATAATTACCATATTTCAAGCTCATCAAACTGTTAGATACTTGAGCAAAAATGAATGAAATTAGATTGTCAGCTCCCTGTACGCATGTGGTTATTTGCACAACTGTATTCACATTCATTATTAGCAGTTTTTTATTACTTTGTTTTAGCTTTTCTATAAGGATATTTTAATCATAAGAGCGCGTTATTAGGTAGTTTATGTACTGCATTCGAAAGCATATTGTATTACACTAGGCACAGGTACCCAGGTGAATGATCAGCTCATTTCAGAGATATTCTTCGATATTAGAATTCCTCTCCAGTTACAAGATGGAGGTTTTTCTCAAGATAACAGTACAGTACGTCACATTAGAGCAAATATTAGTATAAAATACCCACTTTGAATCGAATACATGAACGTTTCTATGCGCATCCATGATGCACCTGGCAAGGTGACTTCCTACGCAATCACTTGGTAAATCGAGCGTACTCTATTCTTCTCTTCATTACAAACGATTTCTTTGATTTAAATTTTAATACTACCACAGAAATGATCGAACTTTATTTTTTCTGTAGAAACTCACATTTCTATCGATATACCTACGTTGGGAAGAGCCTCGTTAACGAAATTTATCAAGAAAATGATCAACTAAAATCACTTTATTTCACGCAGAATCATACAAATAATTGAAATTATAAAAGAAAGTGATACAAACAAATACATTACAAATAACAAACAAATGTTTTATTTAAAAGTATTTAATCCCTAAGAAGTACAAAACATTTGTCATTTCCTTTCATGTTTTTCACTTTTCAAATTATAACATAAAAGTAAGATTAAAACTTAGCATTAAACAAAATAATTTAAATAAAAAAGAAAAACCGTAATGTAAATAAAATACTAAAAACACAAAATCAAAAGTGAATAGACTCGAGAAATTTGTTTTTCCATAGCTGAATGTAGGAATGTCATAACCAGAATAAAAACGAAACGAAATTTTAATAATTATGGCCAAGCGTAAAACTTTAATATACCATTTACTAGAAACGTACGTACAGTTAGTACATAAAAATTGAAGAAATGCAATACGAAATAAGAGGAAATAATAATAAAAGTTAATATTACTTTGCAGATTTTCATTCAGTACAAAATAATCCTGCGTAATATAATAGTATTCCAAGTAAAGAATAATGAATTCATTGATGTCGCGTTCTTTTTCGATTTATGTACGTATTTTTTTCTCTTTTTTTTTTTTTCTTCTTCCAAAACTCATCGTCATGCTACTTCCATAATACGATAAAAGTTCTAATCACGTGTTACCGTAAAACTTTGCTTTTAAAATTTTTCAAATAAATCGAAACATCAAAATAACGTATTTAGATAAGATATTAGGTCTACTCGGTAACACCAGAGAAATTTACCGGTAAAACTATGATTAACCTATGTACAAAAAGAACACTACATTATATTTACAAAATTTTTGAAGAAATACGCACTAACGAAAAACCTGCAAAATAGGATCCTTGAATTTAGTTTTATGCTCTACCAGTTAAAAAAAAAAAAAAAAATTATACTGAAAAACAGAACGAAAAAAAAAAATCTAATCTTCGTTAATTAAAATAACCATAATGTTTCCAAGATATCTTTCTACTACGCTATTAATTAATAATTAGCGAAACGTCGTTCATTCATTACCTGGATAGACACTTTTCAAACATGATTCACCGTTTCAATGAAACTTCACGTCAAAAAAAAAAAAAAAAAAAAAAAAGAAGATATTATAAAAATTGATATCCAAAGGTCCTAATTGAATATCAATTCAATTGAAAAACTGATTAAAATACAACCTAAATTTTAATACTTTCGCATCTTTTTTCCTATACTTATTTACGTTGTATTTTATTCTACAAAAAAAAAAAAAAGAAAAAAAACTGTAACAACGTTAAAAAACATAATTGATGTTTTAAAATGCATTTAATGCAATCAAAACAACACGTACGTTATTTATTTAAGAAAAAAGAGCATTGCAGGTATAACAATTTAAAAATTATTTTCGTAAAATTATAAGTACGATTGTTTTGATTCAATTTGCTATTATTTTTTTTTTTTTTTGAAATTAGTAAAAGTGGCAGTATAAAATGAATGAAATATGCAATATATACAAATATCTTATATAATACAAATAATTTCTATAACGATAACGATAACGATAATACATTTCACGAACCCTTTCAATGCATCGGTAACTTCGTCTCGTCATGAAGATTTTAAATAAATCGTACGATTTCAGCAACACCAAAAAAAAAAAAAAAAAAAAAAAAAAAAAAAAAAAAAAAAAAAAAAAAAA
>FIZR01010869.1:0-13311 GCA_900060175.1 Ferrisia virgata
TTTTTTTCATACTGAAATTTCCAAAAAAAATTTTAGGGGGGGGGGGGGAGGGAAGAGACTTATTGTAGGAAATTTTCTTATCATCTTTGTTACGTGGTCATGTATCACATATATTTTTTTAGGGTTCAGAAATTGAGGGCAATATGTTCATAAAAAAAAATCGAAACCAAACAGAAAACACGTTTTTCACTACTTTTTCATAATTAATAAAGAAGATGTATGCAGATTTGAACTCGAAATTTACGAATTTCAGAAAATTTTGCTTTAATCGATCAAATAGGTCACTGATATGGGTAATTCCAGATTTTAGATTCCGATGTTCATGCCTACCATTTTTATGAACTGTTCTCCGGCACTGAAGAAGTCCAAAATTTCCCTGAATGCTACGAAACGTCTCGAAATGGATTTCAATCGATTTGGGAGATCGAAAGTAGGGTATGTACCAAATTTCAGCTTTTCTCGTTGATCATATCAAATTTTTATGATTTACAGGACGATGAGATAATTTTGAAATTTAAAAAATTCGCAAAATTCAAAAAATGCACTTCTGACTTGAAATTTTGGAATTGTAGTTTTTTTAATAAGTACTTTCAATTTATTCATGTACTGACTTGAAAGTTGTAGTGAAAAACGTAGTTTTTTTCGTTTTGATTTTTTTTGAGCATGTTGCACTCAATTTCGGAACCCCAAAAAATATATGCAATAGATGATCATCTAACAAAGATAATAAAAAATTTCCAGTCATAAGTCCCACCTAATTAAAAAAAAAATTTTTTTGAGCATTTCAACGTAAAAAAAAAATTTGAAAATGTGAACCAAAAATTTTAAAAAAATTCTCATCCATAGTCGCAGTAAGATGTATGATCTGTGAAATTTTCATAAGTTTTTAACTTTCCTTTCCAGAGATATCGCGTGTTGAAATTTCGTCATAGGGGGGGGGGTGTGTTGCGGTAATTCCGGAACGGGTGGGTGTAGGGAGTCAACAATTTTTTGCGATGTTTTTAGACCATAAGTAAAATTTTAGCTCAAGCTTGATCGATTTTGGGTCGAGGGCCGTTTTTGACCCTTATTGGAAAAGGCTCTTTATGGATAAAATTTCAATGGTAGATCACCACCCCCCCCCCAACTCAAAATCGGACAAAATCGTACTGACGCTTCGCTCTCAAAATCTTCATTTGTTCTCTAAAAACAGCTTTTTTACTCACAACTTTTCTCAACTTTGTTCCTAAACGCGATACAGAAAAAAAATTAAATCAAAAAATGTAGCTGGTCAAATTCTAATTAAAAAGGTTATTGCATATTTTTTTCGAAAAACGAATGAAACACTATAAAATGAGTTTGAATAGGACACTTCGTTCGCTAACGTGATGTAGCGCGTTATGTTTTTATCGCGTCGCGAGAGCCCGTGGCCAATGTTCGTAGATACGCGGGCTCAATTCTATTTACGTTATCTTATGGAAATTGATTTTGGAAAAAAATATAAAATGAACTTTTTTATTGGAAATTTGACCATCTTCATTTTCTTATTCGACTTTTTTTCTGTATCTCGTTTAAGAACAAAGTTTGGCAAAATTCCAGGTAAAAAGCCTGTTTTTGGGGCACAAACGAAAATATGGGGGAGGGAGAAGCACCAGTCCGATTTTGAATATGTTGTTTAGGGGGGCAGGAGGAGGAGGAAGAGGATGATCATAAAATTCTGCGAAACAAAATTTCATCTATAAATTGTTCCGCCATTTTGTTATTTTTTGCGCCAATTTCACTGGATTCTAAATGTCCATTTTTGTCCTTTCGACTGTTAAATAAATCTAATTTTTTATTTCTTCGCAATAAATGTTATTGTTTACCACACTACTTGCAGAAAATTTGGATCTCTTTTTGAAAAAATCTTGGCTATCTTTCTGAACTATTTTACACAACTCCGTATCAAATCCAAAACCAGCATTCGTTCAGAGCTGCTCAAACAAACTCGCACATTTCAAATCATAGGCACACCAGTCGCTATTTTTCAGCGGCAATTTTTTAATTCAAAATACATCACAAACATCTACGTACGTGAATATTCCATAAAGTTTTGTCAATACCTAGTACTTGTTTATCCTATAATTCTCGTAAGAACCATGAATAAAATGAATCATTTCAATACGAACAATGGTTCGAAGACACCGATTTGACATTATTGATGATAATCTTTATCGCATCGCGTGTAAAAAAAAATAAATTATTCAATATTTTTTCGAATGTAATCAAATAATAATTAATAGCCTGACAATTGGAATAGCGAAGTACTCTGGCTAAATGCGTAGATTTATTAATTTTGCACAATACCACATCGATATTTCAATCAAAACATTATAGCAAATGTTTCCCCTTATGGGTGATTTTGATCCAAAATTTTATTTACGCCTTGCAGTTTTTTTCCTGACTTTGGTCACAAACAATGTGCTATACTTATAATACGAATTTCAATTGTGTTATACAATCACTGAATAGATACAACCATTTTTTTCAAAATTCAAAATGAAATTCATTCGAAACTTGATAGCTTTATGTGTTCTAACGATCAGCACCTTAGATACAATTCACTCCACCAATGAGCCCAGCATGAGTAAGACAGCAATACATATTTTATTCGCTAGGGTAAAACGACCCAAAATTTTTTAAAATTAAAAAAAAAATGTGAAAAACTGTCTGAAATAAAATTTCATTAAAAGCAGCTCAAATACGACGATTTTCAACAAAAAAAATCATTTCAGACAATTATTGAACTTGATCGTGCTTTTTTAAAGCACATAAAAGTTCCATTTTTCTATACATTTGGTGTCTTTTAAAACAAAATCGATAAAAAACCGAAAATTAATTTTTGGAGGACTAGTGTCACGAAATGAAGAGATAATTGACATTTCAACCCATGTAGACTACGGAAATAAATTTTTAATACATAGCTTATTCCCAAGAGATACATGAAAACGTACAAAAATGTCAAAAAAAACAACAAAATATTGACACGTTGAAAAACCTCTGCGCAAGACATCTGGGGGATGACAAATTATCTCCAATTAGCTAAATGGGTTAGACTAATATAATAATCGCCCCATTTTACGAGACAGGTTCTCTGAAAAAAATTTTCATTTTCAATCAATTTTTGTAGAAGAGTTCCAGAGTAAACCTGACGATGGTACTTTTGACATGGCTCACAAAAGTACGCCCGAGTCAAAAAATTATCTAAAATGGTATATTTAGTTGAAAAGTCAAATCGAAACTAATTCTGGTAATATTTTTTTCAAACCTTTTTAAACCTTTTTTCAAATTTTAAACTCTTATAGCGTTCGATTAAAATTTCTGGAATCTTTACCATGTTTGTTTGATATCATTTTCAAATAATTGCGCCTCATATTATATTTGAATTTTCGAAGAAAAAAAATCCTCCTCAACATTTAGATTTACGTTGAACGAAGATTTTACAATTCACATAATTAAATTTATTTCATGTTTTACTCTTATGTGTATTTTTTAACATCAAGAATTAGGTCATTATCTCCCTTTATACTTTATTGAAGAATTCGGAGGTTACTTTACAACATCTATGGTGGAATATAATTCCGATGGGAAGCACTATTTCTTAAAAGTTAATGAATACAACATACTGGAAGCGTGTCCGCGAGAAGAAGATACTAATTCGTTTAATATTATACGCAAAGAACCAAATTACGAGGCGTTTGCGCCTTTATGCAAAGAATCACCACAACCTAGAATATATAAAACTGATATCAACGATATTGTTGGATATGCGGTGAGATCTTATATCGTTAATGCTGGCTTAGTTTCGATCGCTTATTTAAAATATTCCAGTTATTATACGTAGAGTAATTTTGCTCGCCAGATTTACACGCCTGGTGTACCAACACCTCAAGAATATGAAAATAATGTACCAAAGGTAAAGTAAACCCATATTTACAAATTCCTCCCAACTTTCGATAGTTTTCAATGATAAAATTTCTAACATCTAATGGAATATTTAAAAAAAAAAAATTACCTTTTAATTCTGTCATCAATAAGACGACTAGTTTCAATGTGGGTATAGGAGCGCGGGGGGGGGGGTCAATTTATTTGAAAAACAGAACGAAATTTAAATATTCCATTGTAATATGTATTTTTTTACACAAACTGGACCGTAATTGAAATACGTGCAGGTCACACAACTTGTTCTCAATTTGAACGAAATATCAATAATTTTTTTTTTATTTATTTTTTTGTACACAGAACCACAAGATACTGGCGATAATATATTTTATATTTGACGAAAATCCAAGAAGAATTCGATACGTGTGGTACCAGCTTACTCAAGGTAAAGTCTTGAACCCTGAAGTTCGCAAAGATGACACTCAAAAATATCAAAAAAACATAGATTACTACGGTTATGACGTCGATACTTTGTACTCTAAAGTACGTTCAAGTTCGTCTTACGTTTATCTCAGTATACAATACACATAGAACTTGCAATTGGGTAGTTGGGTGCTTGTGGGGTTTTGAACCAAAAAAAAAATACGAAGCAGGCCCTGAACGTACACTCATTTTTTTTTTTATTAAAACGGTACTTGCAATTGAGGTTTTATAGTAAAAATATGTAAATATTACTATTGAGTAGTTTCTGTCGGAACTTCCCTAATAATAGATAAAAATTATATATTAAATATCTGACGAAATGTCTGGGTATGTGGTGGGTATGAAAAATACATGAAACGGGTCCACGGACGTCTGAGTTGCTAACAGCGGCGAAATATATATCATCAGACTGAGTTTTTCATGAAAAACAATTTCAAATAATAAAAATTTTTCAAAAATATCTTTTTATGGTTAGGGTTTCTTCGTAAGTTGAAAGAGGGGGGGGGGGGGGGATTGAGAAAAAATTTGCGAAACGAAGCGAAATGAACTTGGTAAAATTTTGGGGTCCCTTACTTGGCTCTTCCTCCAACCTCATTAAGTTTAAAATTAAAAATTCATAAGGAAAAATTTTTTCATTTTTTTTTTTTTGGTGTTAAAATGTCACAGCACCACACATGAGACCAAAAAAATGGTTTTCGCAATTTTTATGCTTTTCAGGAGTTTCAAAATTATGTTTAAACAGGAACGAATTGAATATTTTGAAGGAAAAAAGCAAAAAAAAAAAATACTTTCGTTCATTATGTCATCAGAAATGATGGGATTCTGCATTTTTTTTTTTGAAAAAATTCAAAATAAATTATTTTTTATATTTTTAAACACGATTTTAGAGCCCCTTGAAAAAGCAAAAAAAAAAAGTCGCGAACTTTTTTTTGGTCTTATAAGGTCTGCTATACGACACGTAAATACCATAAAAATTAAGAAAAAGAATTTTTTTGATTTCTCAAGTAAATTTTGAAATTTTAAAACACAAAAGGTGTAGGGTAAGGGTCAAGCTAGTATAAACTGTACACGAGGGTGGGCCGAATTTCGTTCTTTTGGAAATCTGCCAACGGCAAGGTCACAATAGTTGCGAAACGACTTCAAAACGATGTGGTAAAAATTTTAGCTTTCTATTTAAATTTTTTAAACTAGCAAAACTGATTCAAAGTTTGTCAATTTTAAAAAATTTTCAAAATATTAGAAAAAAATGTTTTGAGAATTTTTTTTAGAAATGTAAATTTTACGCGTATTTATACCCAAAATTATCACGGTTGGTAAATCCTCTCCCATTTTCCTTTTTTTCGTTTTTTTTTTTTAAATATCGCTTTTGATCTTATAACACGATTTTTTGAAAAACGATGAAGGAATTTTTTTTAGAAGAAATGCCCTTTCGAAATGGATGTAGGACCAAAATTTTAGATGATTGAATGCAATATTTCAATTTTATTTTCAAACGATGATTTTTCAGCGGTGCTTAGAAAAGGTTTTCCGTTTTTTTTTCATGATTTTTTCTTTTTGCATAATTAAAACTTTTTTTTTTTCAATGAAGTGATAGTCAAATGGGCTAAGTACGTGAAAAATTATCTCTTTTAAACGACCTTAAAAATTGGTCAATGAGAGGTCTAATTAAAGTATTGCATTTAATTATTTAAAACTGATGTCCTACATCCATTTCATTATGGGGTTTCTCAAAAACAAATTTCCTTCATGGTGTTTCAGAAAATCTCGAAAACAGGTAAGAAGTGTGATTTAAAAAAAAAATTCTGAAAAAAGGGTAAATGGTGAAAATTTGTCAGCAATGATGATTCTGGATATAATGTAATAAATCTAATTTTCTTTAAATTTTAACAAAATGTTGATTTTTTTTTTTATACTTTAAATTTTGAAAATTAGTAAACTTTTGGGCCAGTTTTTAAAGTTTGAAAATTTGAGTTGGCAAAGTGAAATTTTTATGGCATTATTTCAAGGTTATTTCGCAACTATTATGACTCCGACATTTGCATGCAACACCTCTTTAGTACCCACTACCCGGACACGCTAGTATGGTTTCGATACATTTTGATTATCACGAAAATGAGAACAATAACTTAGCATGATGTGTAAATTTCATTAGGCTGATTGTCCCTATGTCAAAGCTCAATTAGCTCCGGAAGAAGATTTTTTTTTCGACTCGTGGAAATCATGTTCTCGGCAAAATGTTCTAACTGCTCCTATGCGACGTGAATTACTACCGCAATGGCAAAGTTTAGAAGTGTTCATTCGAAAAGTAACGCAAGTAAGCAAACTGTTTAACAATTGACTAGAAAAAATTTTCAATATCTGTTCATAACATTTTCGCATCGTATGGGGATCATATTCGCAGATAACCGGAGAGATCATTATCAGAACTGGAATTTACGGTACGATTTCTACACTAGATGATGAATACGAAGTACCAGAATACTATTGGAAAACTATCTACAACCAAATTTTTCACAAAGATGTAGTCCACCATTACGGAATTATTATCGTAATGCATAATATCGATCCGAATGCGAACACGGAAGTGGAAAAAATTTGCCCTGATGATCAAGCTCGCATCGCCAAAACCGGATGGCAACTTTTAATCGACAAGAAGTTTGAAAAATTAATATACGGATGCCTGCTTACTGATGAAAACCTGTATAAATTCGGAACCTCCGTTGGGGATGAATACAACCCCCTTGATTTGCACGATGTACTTGTATCGATTGACTATGATGGAAAATTGGATAGAAAAAATGTTTTAGAAATTATGGGCCTATCGAAGGTTGAAAATGGCGAAATTACATCGGATTGAAGCCATGAAAATCGCTAACAAGAATTCCTCGTTGTTCCACTCTCAACAACATGGGTAAAAATCGAACTATCGACATTTTTATGAATCTGACGTAACATTTCTGAATTCGAAATGAAATTAGATTTTGTTCCTTTCCATACATGTACAGTAATACCGACTTTAATTGAGAAATTTTTATCCGAAAATTATTGTACCTAATAATGTTATTTACGCTTACTTCAAATATCATATTTCAATATACATTACATATGCGCCTAATTTCAGTATCATGTTGAATATCTTTCGAATTGTCCACCTGTTAGTACGTAGGGTGTATTCAGAAGTTTCAAGAATATTTCACCAGTTGACAGAAGTGACCGAGAGCAATAAAAATTCCAACACGTACACAGCGCCTATCTTTAAATTTTAAGGTGCCATGCCAGAAGTAAATGAATTTTTAAAAAGTACATAACACACCAATTAATAAGGTCATATGCACTGTTTGCCTACCTTTCATTTCCAACGAACTGGAAAGCTTGGTACTTCGGCTATATTACTGCCATCCCTTTCAAATGTATCTGATCAGCAGCTTTCGCAGTTCTTCCAGCGACAAAGTATCTAAAACAATCAAAATATCTAAAGGTGAAGATGGTAGCTGACATAAAAATAGGTATTTGGATCACCAACACTGGACAAGCATGCTACTAAATCCTTCTTCATCAATAACTTTTATTCTTTTGACCTGGTTTCCACATGTTCCATTCATGTTATTCTGCCACAGACGTCATGAAGTTGAGGAACAGCATTAGCATAGATGTGTACTACTGGTAGACGCAGCGACGGCTTGACCGGGAGGCCTTTGCGGGCTTTTGCTCTCAATGGCCAATTTTAAGGGGCAGCAAATTTTCAGGTTTTTATTTCAGATTTTCTCTTAACCTTCTGTTTAATAGTTGAAAAGGCATTTTGCATGAAAGTATTGCCTCACCCTTAGAGGAGGACTTTCAGGTTTCAAAACCCCCCTCCCTTTACACAACTTGAAAGAAAAGAGTTCGAAGCGTATTCTAATGCGCAATAAATCAATTTTAAAGTACAATAAAATTTTCAAAGTCCAGAGATGCATTGAAATACCATTTTTTGAACCCCCTATTACCTTAATATTTCATCAGATTTCTGCCCTCACTTCGCTCGAGCTTTATTCTATCTTTACTTTCCAAACGAAATTTTTCAAAAAATTCCTCGCAGATGATAATTGTAGCACAAAGGAAATTTCAGTCTTACACACACATATATATATTTAAGGGAGGGGGGGGGTTAAGTTACAAAATTTTCTAGCTGAATGCATGCAGTTGGGAAAAATCAATTTTTAAGAAATGGAAAAATGAAAAAATAAAAACTGCTAAAAAGAAATTCGAAAAAAATTGATAAATCCCAATTAATTTACCAAAATTAGTGAAAAATAGGCAGCTTGATATTTCGGTGCAAGAAATGCACGCAGGTCATGAAGAAAAAAAATATTACCCATGCATAAATCTTAAAGTAAAATATTAGAAATCAAATAAAAAGTTTTTGGGAAATGAAAAACATATAACATTTATGCATGAATAAAACGATTTTTTCTGCTTTAGCCTCATTCTTTCTAAAACTATTCAACCAATTTCCTTTTTTTTATTTTATATTGTTCTGGCGAATTTTCTCTGTGATTTGACAGAAAGGTTTGTGGCAATCTTAATTTTTCATGGTTTTATGTTGACCTAATTAATGTAGTACTGTCGCAACTTTAAACAAAATAATGGTATTTTTAAGATAAAGTTGGAATATCCCCAAAACCTAACATCAAAAGAAAGGGGTGGTATTCCTGAATAAAACTGTAAAAAAATGAACTTTGTGGATCAGGTAATTTCGGAGCAAACGGGGCACAAAGCAGGAATCCGGTTTATCCACACATAAATGGTATGGTTTTTTTCATTTCCCAAAAATATATTTTTTTTAATTACTAAAATTTTACTTGAAGATTCATGCCTGCGTGGTATTTTTAGCCTGATTTTCTATGCCATACTGTCAATGAAAACTAGGCTATTCCAGTCTATCGAACAATGGCGGATGAGGGGGAGGGAGGTAAAACAAAAAAATCCGTTTTGGGATCTTAGAAGACAATTAAGACGATTTTTAGCCATATCAGATATTTATTTTTATTTTTTCCCCGAACATTAAAATCATTTACTCTGCTCAATACCGACTAAAATCGCTCCAATTCGGTCAATCGGCTCAATTTGGCGGCGGGTTAGATATATATATATATATATGAGTGAAGATAAATTTGGCTCAAAATTCAGTTTTGCCCCATTATGGGGAAAAAATGCTGAAGGGTCAAAAACGTAAAAATTGCCCATTTTTAAGTCAACTGATAGATAATCGAAAGTTGTATAACAAATCCAAAAATTAACGTCCCGAGTCAATTAGCAGGAGAGATATGGGAGTTTTCCCCCTTTTTGACCTTGAAAAAGGACTGCCCCCTGCTATACCAGCACCAAATGAAGCTAAACAAATGAAATTTAGTATGCGTATTTAGTTGTGGCCTTAGTTGTGCTTTTTGTAGGTTTCGACTTTCCAGCTCCATTTCACTTCTTCACAGCTCTAAATACGTAGTTTTCTGGTCGCTTTTTCTAATTTTTACAGTTTGTATCTTCTCCAAATTGTGATAGGAAGTTGAAATTAGGTATGTCCCGTCTTTAGGGATCTTTGATGTGATTTTCTAGGAGTTTCAACTTTGTAGGTCCATTGAATCTTCCTATCCGCAGTGCTGATTAGGAAATTCAATTCTCCGCAAAGCGATGCTTTTTTTTTTCTTTATAACCCGCATGAATTTTTAGGATCAAAATATCAAATTACCTATTTTTTACTAATATAGATGAATTAATTGGGATTCCTCAATTTTTTTCAAATTTCTTTTTATCAACTTTTTTTTTCATTTTTCTGTCACTTTCCCTATTGCCTGCCTTCAGCTAGAAAATTTTGTAACCAACCTTCTCCCCCTCTTTGAATTCTAGCCCACCTCAAAAAAATTCTGATTGCACCTATACATGATGAGAGGCAAAAAGTTTTGTGCCCTCAGCGGCAAAATAGGTAAAACCGTCTCTGGGTAGACGCGAGTTCAACTATGTTAGTTTTAACTTCTCTTTTCCCCATAGCAAGCTAAAAATTCAACAAATGAGCAGTCCCAGAATTTTGATCTGATCACCACTCCAAGTGACAAACCTTGTAGACAAAAATTTTTCCAAATTTTGCCTTCGAATTTTGTCATTATACTTATTTTGCTTGATTCCATTTTTGAACAGATAGCATTCGTTTGAATCGTCAAATTATGTATACAACTGAAAATACTGCAAAAGTTGTCTACTTTATGATCCATTATTCAAAATCATGATTTAAGAAAAATTTTCAAGCTCAAAATTCCACGTTGAGGGTAATTGGGGCAACGTAAGATTTTTCAAATAAAAAATTTGTCCAAATCGTGGCTTTGAATAGTGAACCTTGCAGTAGGCAACTTTCGCAGAATTTTTGGCCGTATCAAAAATTTGCCCATTTTGATTATTTGAAAGGGCGTATAAAATTCAAACGAATGCTACCCCTTCAATAATGGAGATGGGCAAAATGTGTATATGATAAAATTTGTTGAAAAAACTTTTATCTACAAGGTGTGCTACTTAGGTTGAAGATCAGATCGAAATTTTGAAATTGCTCATTTGTTAAATTTTTAGATGCCCGTACAACACTGCCAAATGGGAAAAAAGGGAACCAAACCATCGTACTTATCAATATATTAAAAATGATCTTCCAACATTATCCACTGACGGACATGAAGAACTGAAATTTTATGCAAAAGGATTTCAATGCAAAGTATGAGACACATCCAAACATTAGCCAAACTAAAGAATTAATTTTTTTTTCGATCCGCCTCAACATGTTAAATAATGCTTATCCATGATAAAAGATGAATTTTCAATTCATGTACAAAATTTCCCTCTTCCTCAATCCACTCATAAGGAATTTATCAAGGTAGAAAAAAATCAACCATCCAGCAAACTTAGTTTCTTGATTTTTGGCAATTTTGGAAAATTAAAAAATTTTCTACAGCTATGATATGGTGAAAAATTTTGTAAAAACACAAAATGCTTCAAGAAAGGAAAAAATCGAATTATTCGATAGCGTCACGACAGTGTTCAATAAAATGATAGGTATACACACCTAGGTTACCTACAAATTGACATAATAAAAAAAATACAAGTTTTGTACTATGTATACCTATCTACGTGCAATTTCCCAGCGAAAAATTCACTCACCTACTGAATCATAACACGATAACGACTTCAAAACAAACATTACACAACAGCGATACGAATGTAATGTTTGCATACATGTTTTTCTGATTGCAGTCATTTTTATCGAACAATAATCGACACCTTAGCCTGATTCTTAATCGAGTAGAAAACAACGCAACACCTGTTTTCGAAGATCTTCGCGTAGATATCTGTACATACACTTGCAACTGTATAACAAACAATTTACGATGAACTCGCATCAAAACGATGCAACTTTATATATTTTAGCAATCCTCGTCATCAATGTAATTCATTCAGGTAAGAATATATAGTACATGCTAAGTACATCTGAATCTAAATCTTGAAACTATTTCATATCATACACATAGATTTTTAGATCCATATACAGAACAAAAAAATTGATAAGGTACTTTTTTACGCATTAAGTTTTAGGCCAATATCAGCCAATTTACTTTCTACAAAGCGAAGGGTCCTATGTTTTTGGATCAATCACAAAGTACAACGCGAAAACGAATATCTACTTCATAGATGCTTACAACGAAGAAATATTAGCAGCTTGTCCACAAAAAGACAATCGTAATTCATTCAAAATTACAAAACGTGCAATGAATAAGATGAACGTAGACCTTTCATGCGAAGAACGAGCACAACCGAGTATTTACAAAATGGCTCTTACAAAACAGGACATCTTTAATACTGTTGGATTTGCGGTAGGATCTTATAATACTAATTGCTTGAATTTTTATTGTAGTCTAATTATGCGACCTGTATAGATTCATACACCTGGAGTAGAAACACCTCAAGAATACATCGATGCGCCCGAGGTAAGTCGAAAATGATGCATCGAAATATTTTGTGTGAATTACAAATTGCTAGATAAAAATTTTTCACAATTTTTTCCTCCAAGCTTGGCAAGTAATTATATTATTAATGGGTTATTTTTAAATTCGAAGTTGAAGACATTTCGCCGATTTCAGTAGATGTCACCCTTAGGTTTATTTGTTCATTTTCAATTTTTAATGAAGTCTTGTGAACTAGCTACATACATTTTATAATACGAAAATAATTATTTTATTTTATTTATTTATTTATTAGTGCCATGTACAGGTACAAGTCTAGAGGCACTTACGTGGAAATGTTACAGCGAAGAGTGTTTACCTATGACTAAAGCTAGAACGGTTAAATGTGTTAGAATAGGCTTAAACTTAAACTTAAAATTAAATGCACGCTGACAGTTTGATGGTGTTGAGATATTGGAGCAAGTTTATTACTTTTTCGCTCCTATCAGCGAGAAGTTTTTTCAAGTGGTTGTTGTCAAAAAAGGTGTTTCGAGCAGTTTGATACGATGGACATTCAATGAGTATGTGGGGTATAGTAATAAGGACATTACATTCGGGGCACAGGGGAGGAGGAAGTTTTAAAAATAAATGTTGGTGAGTGAGGAGTGAGTGTCCAGTTTGCAATCGGATTAGGATTGTTTCTGAACGTCTAGAAACGTTGTTCTGAGGTAGTCCAAAGAGCAGTCGTGTCTTTCATGTTCCTGAGTTTGTTTGATAGTGGTATTTGAGTCCAGAAAGTTTGAAAATCTGTTTGCATCAAGTTTTGGAATGGGAATGTCATTCATAGGGAGGTGTTGATGAGCAACTTTAGCGGACGAATCAGCAATTTCATTTCCTTCAATATTAGTTTGTGAGGGTTTCCAACAAAAAATGATGTAATTGCTTTGTAACAGTAGTTTGATGATTTCTTGGG
>FIZR01010875.1:0-30909 GCA_900060175.1 Ferrisia virgata
TTAGAATCGGTCATACTAAACTCACCCACAGCCACTTATATCTCAAAAACCCCGAACCAATATGCCAGTTTTGCAACTCCGAGTCCACCTCAACCCAACAACTTCTCTTCTATTGCCCTTCTCTAAAACATGAAAGACAAACCCTAAACATCTCTGAAATCCCCCCAACAATCCCAGATTCATTAATTGAAATGAAAAACATCCTTCCACTAATCAGTTGACTCAACCTGAGCCACTAAATTTAAGTTTCCACCTTCCCAATCTACTCAACATTGGATGTAAAAATCTTGAAATTATACACGCCCAGTATAATAAAAATTAAAAAAAAGAAAAAGAAAAATATTGATAACTGAAACATTGGCCGAGTTCTAAATGGTACCTACCTACACAATAACCAATAAGTTATTATGTTGAAAGGACATTATTAGACATAATGCCTTTAGCATTGATTATCGACAAATGATTTTTGTTTCAACATCATTCATTGACGAGTTCAAATAAAACAATGTAAGCCCACTCTCGTTATTTTACTACCTTATACACATATTATTTCTATACCAATAACATACTCACTCGATGATCATCGTTGTCAAAATAAGTTAAACTAAATGCGATTGCTGTCAGTATGGTGGCGTACATGGCGAATCCTATGCATTTGGTTTCGTTGAAATTTTCTGGAAGGTTTCGCGTCGTAAACGCATAGTACGTGCAAAGTAATACCAACACAGCGACGAAAGCGTATGTGATAATCAGCGTTTCAATGTCCAAATCGCATGTTTCTACAACTGTGTTGTTTTCCGTGTCTATTTTTTTTTGTGTAGTTGGTTTAACGATTACTAACGAGCATAAACAAATGATAATTTCAACGCTAATCAGTGTAAAAGTCGCGATCATCTGAAAATTATTCATTATAACGTCAGTTGAGTTGTTTTGAATTGGCAGGTGGTACTCGACGTCGTTTTATTAGGCTCATCGCATATCAAAACGAGCTAAAAAGTAACCCGGGTTTTTCGATTTCGCTCAAAATTTCTACACACAGGTCTACCGACCGGGAAAAGAGTAAGATACCGTCAGAGTTGACAAAATTAGGTGATAGTTGGTAGAAGTTGGAAAAGATAATGAAAATCAAAAGAAGTAGTAGAATGTTGAAATCGGTGATGGTTTCGCCGAGGAATCTCCGTGGATTTGTGCTCGCAGTGGCTAATTTTTAACGCTGGTAAATTTTGTGATTTTCATTTCAACGTTTTTTTGCCCCATTTTGGGGTAGGAGTTACTGAGGGGCTAAAAACACAAAAATTGTTCCTTTTTGAGTCAATTGAACGAGAATCCAAAGTGGTATAACATATCCAAAAATCAACTTCCTAGGTCAATTAGGAGAGTAGATATGAGGGACACCCACTCAAAGTCCCAAATATGTGGTTTTTTGGTCGATTTTTCCTATTTTTTGAGTTTGTTCCTCGCATAACTCCCCTCTAAATTGGGGTTTGGTCGTTTTTTCTCGGTATTTTAGTTTGTTTTTCGCATAACTCCCCTACAAAGTGAGCTAGGAACTTGAAATTAGGTATGTACTTTCAGTAGGGACCCTAGATGTAACTTTTGGAGGTTTCGACTTTGCAGCACCCTTGCAACTCTTCACAGTTGCAAACTTTCGGTTTTTTGAGTTTATTCCTCGCATAATTCCCTTCCAAATTGGGCTAGGAAGTTGAAATGAAATTAGGTATTAAGTCAAAAAAGCGCATTTTTAGAGCTGTGAAGAGGTGCTAGGGCACTGGGATGCCGAAATCTCCATTTTTAGCCCCATTGAACACTTCCTACCCTCAATTCTCATGAGTACAATGTGCAACGAAAATCAGGCTGGAAAAGTATCGCGAAGTGATGCTTTTTTTCTAGTCATTATTTTTAAAAATTTTTTCTTGGCAAAAATGTACGTGTTTGGTAAATTTTAAGCCCCTCCCCTTGCCCATCCAAGCAAATTTTGGAAGACACTACTGTTTGCACGACTTTCTCTTCGTTGTTTGACGAAAAAATCATCTCCATTTCGACCTTGAGCTTTCAACGTTCAGAGAGTGTGAGGCGAACCTTACAGTTTTCAAACAATCACGATTTTTTGTCTAGTAGCTCAACTTTGAGAGCTCATATTTCGAAATTGGCTAAACATGAGATAAACCTATTTAGGTGGTGTGGCAAATAATCTGAAAAAGACTTAGAATTTATGAAAATTTTGAATGCAGAAAGCTCATATCTTCGTGATGGATGAGAAGACTTAAAGGTATCGCTTAGATTAATTTTCAAAATTGGGTCTCAACGCTGAACTCTATGGGAGGGGAGGGGAGGGCACAGAGACCTTCAATTTCCGTCAAAATTCTAAAAAGTGAAAAATAAAATGACATGTCGATTGATTGTTACTAATTTCCGGTCGGAGAGTTTCAATATTCCTTTAATTTTTTGGGCCCATCTCGTGAGTATCCCCCTAGCCCTTGTAAAAATGCAATTAATTGAAAAATTATTAAAAGAGCGTGTAGAATATTGATTCCTACTAATTCGACCTCGTTGAGATCGAATATCAAGTTACTTAATCCGACTCTTCAGCACCCAAATTTTTCAAATTTTTGATAATTTGGAGGTCAGTTTGGAACACAATAAGAATCGGACCCAGAAAATAAGTTGACATTCGATGTGAGCGATGTCGAAGTAGTAAGAATCGAGTTTGATTGAAATTGAAGACTATTGCACCCCTCTCTCCCTGTTGGGGTTACATTTTGGAAATTGTTTGATTGGAACAAACATAAAAAGGCCTTTTTATGGTAATTTTTTCAAATGGTTTTATGGTAGCTTCGAATTTCTTCAGGCATCATGAAAAGTTGGAATTTTCATCTCAAAAGTTCACCTTTAGGGGTTCAAAATTTTGACCACCAATTCCAAAGCTTCGTAAGATCGGCTACAAAATCACGCTAACAGATTTGTGTCGAGTCCAACTAATCTCGAAATATAAGCCTTTAAAAGTTGAGCTGTTTGGCAAAAAATCGCGATTGTTCGGGGATTGTAAAGATCAATCCTTATCCCATGAAGGGTAAAAGCCAAAGAGATAGTGATTTTTTCACTCAACTATCAAGAGAAACTGGTGAAAATTTTTTTAGCCGAATCGAAAAACCCAAGTTACCGCTATTTGAATGAGCTAATATATACCTCAGCTTTTAGTGATGTGAATTTTGGATGCATGTTAGGAAACTTATGCTCGGAAATAGTTAGTATACGAGCGATTCGATTAGTTTTCACGAGTAAAGCTCCGTATATCATTGTAAAACTTATTGGTGGAATAACTCTGATAGCGCAGATGATGTAATTTTGCGATAAAAGTGGTACGAATGGAGTAATATTAGCTATAATAATTCCTGCGAATATAATGTAGCTCAGTTCTCTGGTTGTTGACTTCACAGCCGGAGTATTCGCATGTTTGACGAATACACTTGCTACAAAAATGGTTGATATAATAAAAAATGAGCATACAGACATTGATATTATGCTCTCAATGTCGAAATATTTGGGAGACATGGGAACGCAAGCTGTAAACATAAGAAATTATGTAATTAGAAAATTATGTGTGTAGTTAATCAGTACAATATCTATTGATTTTGTGTTGTTTAATGATGGTGAGTGGATATTATCATTCTGTGCATTATTACTAATTGTTATTGATATGTGACTTTCAAACGAAAAAAAATGCTTTTTCAGCCTAATTTTTGTGATATATTACCATCATGAGAATTCGCGATGCTTTTTTCCTAATCAGCGTTACGTTTAGGAAGGGTTCAATGGGGCTAAAAAGTCGAGAACCCAAAAGTCACATTTAGCACCCACACTAAATGGTACATAACTAATTTCAAGTTCCTTACCTTATTTGGAGGGAGGAGAGTTATGTGAGAAACAAACTGTAAAAACTCAAAATATGAGAAAAACCGATCAAAAAACCTATTTTTTGGGGTTGTAAAGGGATGCGATAGAACTAATAGTTGAAACCCCCCCCCCAGGCACATCTAGAACTACAACTAAATGTACATACCAAATTTCAACTTTCTAGCTCAATCTGGTGATGAGATAAGAGAGGAACAGCCCTTTTTCAAGGTCAAAAATGGGGAAAACCCCCATATTTCCCTTCCTAATTGACTGAGGAAAATTATTTTTAGATATGTTATACAACTTTTGATTTTCTATCAATTGGCTTTAAAAGGTGCAATTTTTGCGTTTTCAACTCCTCAGGACCTCTTCACCTAAATTGAGGCATCACTGAATTTTGACCCAAGTCCATCTCCACTCATATGCGGAGTAAATTATTTTAATGTTCGGGAATCATAAGTAAATAAATAAAAATAAGTTTCTGGCATGGCTAAAAATCATCTTAATGGTCTTCCAAGTCGCCAAAACAGGATTGTTTGATATTCCCTCGCTCATCCATCGTTGGTTGACAGACTGTAATAGGCTGGTTTTCATCGATAATATGACATAGAAAATCAGAAAAAAATAATCAAAACGCATTCGTCTAAAAAAAAACATGAAACGCACAGAACCAGCTAAATTATGTACAATGGAATACGCTCGTGCCTACGGAGGAGTATTTGCGGGCAAGTCTTCCTCCTTCACAAATTGGAAACTAGAGTTGAATTTTTATAGAAAATAGAACTATCAATTTCAAAAAAATGTGTAAATGACTCAAACCTCCAGAAATGCAGTTTTTAGGCTGATTTTCTATGTCATATTGTCAATGAAAACCAGGCTATTACAATCTATCGACCAACGGTGGATGAGGGGGGCCCGTTTTGGGGCCCTACAAGGCCATTAAGACGGTTATAACCATGCCAGATATTTATTTTTGTTTTATTTTTTTTTTTTCGAACATCAAAATAATTTACTCCGCTTGATATTGACCAAAATCGCTCCAATTCGGTAAATCGGGTCAGTTTGACGGCGGGTCAGATGTATATGAGTGGAGATAAACTTGGGTCAAAATTCAGTTATGCCCCAATTTGAAGGAGGGGGTGCTGAGGGGTCAAAAACGCAAAAATTACCCTTTCTTAAGCCAATTGAAAGAAAATCAAAACTTGTACAACATATCTAAAAATAATTTTCCTAAGTCAATTAGGAAGGGAGATAGGGGGGGTTTCCCCTTTTTTTTACCTTCAAAAAGGACTGTCCTCCCCCTCCCCCATCTCTCCATCAAAATGAGTTCGGAAGTTGAAATTTGGCATGTGAATTCATTAAAGATCGGGGGGGGGGGGGGGGTCTGAACTTTTTAGCTCTCTTGAACCTTTCCTATCCACAATGCTGATCGATTGTAATATGTTATGAAAATCAGGCTATTAGCCACCGAAAATTTGAATTCAGCTCCAAGTTGGTCTATTAAAATAGTTACACTTCACTAAAACCTCTCGCTTGGAACAATCCTGCCAACGGGCCTGTTATGCAAAGTCTATACTGAATTACTGAACTGACCATCTTTTGCAGCATTTGATATGGAATACTGAGGGCAATCCGTGCAAGTTATATTATCCTTGTACATGGCATCATTTTTCTTATCAGTTGTTTTGCTCAAGTGTTGTGTAGCACTGCATTGTATACACTGCATACAACATGCATCAATGATTTTCTGTTACAAAAAAAAATTGCTTGGTATAAGTTCTTAAATAGTTTTTGATCATTAGAGTTATGAACTCAAAATAAACTTGAAATTTATGACTTACCGTTGCGTATGTTGAATTGCAGTTTTTATTACAAGATGTGTTATTTTCATTTACAGGCAATTCATCAGTCATTTTCAATGATCCGTTCATGAAAAAATATTGCCAATGTCGCCAATTAATGCAGGTATGGCGTCTATATCTACGACATGAACGCTCTATTTCTGCGTACATTGAATTCACATACTCACCAACTTTCTTAACATTGTTCGTTCCATTTGTAAACGGTTTTAAAGTGAGAATGTCGTATCTAGATTTCAACAAAAATAGCTTTTTAAGAGAAGTTTTAAAAAGTAATTCAAGAAGAATTCAGAATTTTCATGCTAAAAGTACTAGTTGGAAGGAAATATGAACTTATGATTCGTAACTTGACATTTTACATTTCGAGTACTGCCAGTTACAGCAGGGCTCATCAAACAGCACACCATTCATTATCTAAACCAAAAAGCTTGTAACTGGTTTGAGCGCCTACTTGCGAACGCTGCTAAACTCAGGGTTGTAAAAGTCTGTCTACGGATGCGGTGAGTAACTTGAGGGTAACGTGGAAAGCAGGTGGGAAACTACAATATTAATGCTCTCTAGGAAACCTTTTTGATATTATAGACACAGACGGGTTTTTCATTAGCTTGTAATACATAAGGTAATTTGACAGTGGTTGATAGACAAGAGGAATTTTTATCACATTTTTGTTAACTACGTGGCATGTAATTATCAAACAATTTTGGGAAGATTATATATTATACTCCAATGCATACCCCATCCATCCACTGTGTTGTTAACCTCCCACATAAATCACCTGTCTCTGGAAAAAATTCCAAATCAACCTAAGGCTACTTTCCAGTAATTGATAGCTACTTTTCCTACCCTCCAGCCAAACCCAGGCATGCGAAATGTTTTTTTATAAATTTTCTCATATCTGTCCATTATTTTGGTATAGACAACATTTTAGCACCTATTTTGCAAAAATTTTGGAAAAAATAAATTTCTAACTCGAACTCTCAGCAAAAATGTTCAGGCTTTTACCAAAACATAAATTTTGGGATTCTATTCAGTAAAGTGAATGTAAAAAAATTATTAATTCATGTCTAGGCGCATCAATGCCGGTGAATGGGTTATCCCAACTACCAATGATGTTTTTGATCGATCTCATGATGAATTACCTTAGTAGCCTATATTTTTTTTTTTTTTTTTTTTTTTAACATTTTTATTTCGTTGAAAAATGTTTGCTGCATTATATGCATACATTTGGAAAATTGTTACTCGAATATTTGAAATTACATGGCTCAATTTACAATCGTATTGCTCGTATTTTTTATCCAAAATTAAATATTAGTACTTTTTTCAAGAAAATTTTTATATCCAATTTATTTTTACTGTAATAACATTTCAGAACTTGGAAATCCATTATCCAAGAAGCGCACTTCCTCATTATTAAATGTGAAATTGACTGTATTGATGTAATTTCTCTGTAAGAATATTTTATTATGTATTAAAACTTTCAATGTGTAAGCTTATTACATATGTACACGTGTAACCAATATGTTCTGGGTAAAATTGTACACATTTATCATTACTCACCAAGTTCTGTGGAAGAACAGCAATTTTGCTACACAAACCAACATCTTTCAACGCATTTTTCAAACCTTCAGCCAAGGCATGAACTGATTTTATGATATATGCCACTCTTACGTTTGGTTTGTAGTTGGTCCCCAATTTATGTCCTAATGTTTCTGTGTCTTATGAATGAATCGCATGTGGAAAAGAAATTATTGAAATTAAGCTTATTTCTAGCTGATCGTGATGGTATAATCTATCTGTTCCGTCAATAACTACAGTAAGGCGGGGCGAAAAAAGGATTTTCATAATTTTCACTGAAGACTCTTACTTTGAATGAGAAAAGCAGTGTACCAAATTTGTGCCTTCCAGCTTAAAGTGTGACAGTACTCAAAGCCCAGTAAAATTAGCACTGAATGCAGAGAAATTGGGCGGCAAGCTGAAATTTAAGATATTGGTTCACACCCATGACTGCTCAGGTATCGATCTTAGTACAAAAATAAGGTTTATAAACGTTGATCCACGTTAAATTTCCTGTAAAATGAACCTTAGCTGTTACTCGTCAATCCAAAGGAGGGGTAGAGCTACAGTTAAGCGAATAGAAGTGTCATAAAATTCAAATGATGATATTCGTAGAAAATGTTTTCCGTTAGGATGTTAATCCAGGAAAAATGTTTGAAGGTGCTGCCAAACCCATAATTAGAGGTGATATGGACGAAAGAGATCCACCTCTCGCTCCCCTCCTCTTACATTGTAGTCAACTTCAACGATTTTATGATTATAAGTTTAAATGTTGAGGAAAATGAAAGATGTTTAATATTGCGTTTCACGTTTGGCCCTTCATAGGTTTAGTTGTCAACAGTAGACTTTCACCCTGGTTTATTTTATGATTTCAAGTTGAAATGTCGGGGAGGAGTGGCAAAAACTAGTCAATGAGAAACAGTTAATTAATGAGTTAAATTTATACCGACAACGTAAAAAGTGTCAGAACTTACACTATTTTGATGTTTCATTGTATTTTATTACCCAGTTTGGGTAAAATCTATTCGCTGAAATGTTAAAAATCAAAATAGGAAATTGAAAATTTGAATAGGGAGTTTCTTAGTTCACAAATAGGTTAGTCCTGATCGGTAATGTGTAAGTTGAAGGATCCTTTTTTTCGGTTACTTATTTTATTATTGTTCACAAAACGGTTACTTTTTACCTGTCAAAGTTCCATATTGTGGTTCAAAAATGGAAAGTGGTTATAGAAGAGCCCTCAAAGCTTATTTTGAATCCTAAAAATTGTATCCAATCGAATCGCCATTGAGTTGGAGAGATTTGGAAAATAAAATCGTACCTATTTGGTGTGCTTGTGCGAAGTTTCATGAACAGTTCAAATGGTATTTTTTTTTTTTTAAATGATCCTACTTTTGGAAGGTTTAGCACCTTGATCCTGTGTGCTAGAAATATCAGCTTTGGTGTGGTGTCTTGATTACTCAATGTATGCAATTGTCCTCAGCGAAAATGTTCAAAATATAAGGCGTGTGTTTTTACTGCCCCACCCTAAACACTGCCAGATATACATATAGGAACATTTTATTTAGATACGTTAAAGTACATGTTTGTTTACCATTGCATTCCTGGTTATCGATGATTCCTGTTTCCGATTGAAATGTACATTCGAATTGTTGTTCCCAAAATTGTTTGAAATATTTATTTCTTGTATTGTTTTGAACTGTTAGCGCAGAATAATAATCATCAAATTCTACTACTGGTGATTTTTTAGGACTCACGTAATACAGTTTTCCCATTTCAGTGGTCCAGTTTGATATTAATCTTTCTGAAAACTTGTTTTCATGCCTGTTTAAAAAAAAAAATTATTGAATGCTCGTGAAATATTTTTCTTAGGAGTGCAAATTTGAAAGTTATCAACGATTTGATTGATCAAGTTGTCAAGGAAAGCTCACACTTTTCTGAAATCACTTCCAACGTAGGTATCATTTTCCTTTGATGTCAAATTCTGTAAAAAGT
The DNA here is from genome assembly GCA_900060175.1 of Ferrisia virgata. NCBI lineage: Eukaryota > Metazoa > Arthropoda > Insecta > Hemiptera > Pseudococcidae > Ferrisia > Ferrisia virgata. Next base: position 9,300 of record FIZR01010875.1, read on the forward strand.
CAGACGCTTTGTCTTCTTCTTTTCTTGTGCCTTTGGTTTCAAAAAAAAAATATAACAAAGTTTCTGAATTTTCCACTCTTAGTTCAATCGTTTGTATCTGATCCGACACCTTTGCTCCAAATCTAGTATCTCAGAGAAGTTTTTGGCAATTCGGAGACAGTAGCAAGCATCCGTAGCCGACATCAACGGTCGTATTATTTCATATTTTTTGTATTTTGTAATTTTGTGTTGTAAATGAATGAATGAATAATTAAGTAGTAAACCGAAGTATACTGCACTTACCCTGCGATCACGGTGTATTTTCTAGGTCCAGTATATTGTTGCAAAAGTTCTCCTAAACGAGCAATATCCTTATCGTGACATATGCAAATTATACCATCCGCGTTTTCATAATATTGTTTTGCTGACTTAATATCCTCCGGTACTCTATCAATTGCCATAATGCAAAACGTAGTATTGAAATCAAAATATCCCGTAGAAAAAGTGTTTACTCCTGTTTATATTCATAACAAGTGGTTAGCAAAGATTAGTACATAAGGCATATTTTGATGAAAATTGCGATGTAATGCTTACTGTGTTCATCCGAGTAATGTAACACAACTCGCTTCCAGTTCTTTTCCATCACTATTTCAAATATGACTTGGGTTATCAGAGAAACTCCCGTAGATATTGTGTTGAAAGAACGATCAACTCCATCGTACCTATTGAGACTTAGGTACTTTTCATGTGATAAATCCCATGTTTCAGCATAGCTAATGCTCGGAATAGAATATCTTTTTAAAAATTCAGAAAAAGCTGATATTATGCTGTACTCTGGGTATATTAGTCCCAGCAGACGAGACGATGTATGATTACTGGTACACTGCGAGTAGTTTTATAAGATGAATATTTATTTGTCACACAGCGTCATATTTTTACTTCAAAACGTTATCAACTACACCTACGCATACTTACCATAGTTTCGTTACTTCTTTCCACCAAGCATACATCTTTCAGTAATTCTTTCATTTGCGACATACATATGGATGTACTTCCGCAGGAGTCTTCAATTTCAATTGTCAGATTCACATTTGGTAAAGATCCGTTGGCACTGTAAATTTTATATGAATGTTTGATTTCAATTTTGGTAATATAAAAATGACACAACGTACATAATTGTGCATTTATGTCAGGGGTGATGGATCAAAATAGAGAAAATGAAAATAGGGGAAAACGCAAAAAAAAACTTTCCTATAAGCACAAAACAAAATAGAACAAATCAAACTATGAAATTGCTCAAGAACAAAACAGAATAAATAATACAAGAATCTTTCGACAATTACCTAAGCAGAAAGATTAAGGCATAAAAAATTTTGAAAACTAAAAGCTCAAATTTCAAAGCTCGGATCAAGTCTAAAATGTAATCAGCTCCTCTCTGATGCATAATCTACAAACTATAAAAATTTCATGTCAATCTCTCAAGTTTAACAGTAGTTATCACGTCACAGTATCAGAAAAAGAAGGACTGAGAATTGAAAAAGTTCTTTAAAAAAGATGTATGCGTTTTACTGTAGTGAATGACTATTAGCATCTACTATTAAACTCTTGTTTATCTACAAATATGTCTTCATAAGGGTAGACATTCATTTAGTAAATTTACAGAGAAAATACTTATTTTTGTTCAACTATGCAGGGAGACCAATCAGCGTTAAATACTTGTTTATGGGTTGAACGTTGAAGATTCGAGTGAACTATAAGGTAATGTGCTCTATTTACGCCACTCAAACGATTTCAGAACGTTATGTTGAGTATGATTAACTTAGCGTAGTGGTTTTAATGTCTTTTATTGAACAATTTTGTTTTTTATCATCATAATTGTCACTGAAAAACAATCATGGTGTCTTAAGTAGAGGTCAATCATTGGCGCTGTTAAAAACCCAGGGTTTGTAAAACACTAATAATCGAAATTTTCTAGAAATTTCAATTTTTCTCATGATTTTGATATGAGGTTGTAAACTTCTAAGATTTTGAGTAAAAATATATCAATTTCTCTTCATCAAACCATCTTTACCATGTTGGTGAGTAGTATCAAAGTTTTTCTATGAAAAGATATTTTTCAAGAAAAAAGGAGACAAAAAATTTGAAAAATACTTTGTTTTTATTTTTAAAAAATGAAAAGAGCTTTCTGAATATCCTTATCATTTTACCGAGCTTTTTTATGGACATTATTATTTGGTTTTGCCATCTGAAAAATGAATTTATCATAAATAAATGAATTTCACGAATTAGTGTTATTAAGATTCCCTGACTGAAAAAGTTTTCGCATCATTGTATCTAATACTATGAAGCAACAGTTCTGCACCAAAATGACTCGAATATTACATAGAAAATGAAATCCAATAATCTTACTGCACTCAACTCAGTTTTAATTAGAAATATTCATTTTCCAACTTGAAAAGTGCAAAATGGTTGAAAACATAAATTTATAAATCGCATGTTTTCAAACAAGTTATCATACCTCATCACAGATTTTCTTTAACAACATGACATCTATACTATGTAGCGTTGTTTTCATTCTTGAACATGCTGGTGATATCATTTTCATGGGCAGATGGATATTTCCCGAGATATTAAGTAATAGGTGGAATTATTAGAGCACTTTACCTTATCAGTAGGGTATAAATAATAAAGTTGAATCAATTTGTAGCTGGCACAGCTGACTAGAATTCGAAAGGAATATGAATGCCAGTAGCATGGGGTGAAGTAAAATTAAGTGTAAGCAATATAATTGTTTAAAATGTTTTAATTTAAATTTCAACTCAATCTTAGTGTACTGTTGAACCATTTGTACCTACATAAGCAATTGGACAAATGCTTACACAAAGCTGTACCCACTACTTAGCGCATTCCCACTCTCGTGCCCGCAAACACTCGCCAGTACCTACAGAATTAATTTCACCTCTGTTCAAATTTAATTAAATATTATACATTATTAACTGAAGTACCAAAATCAATAAGCATGATTTATTTTAAGAATGTATTCAGCATTTCATTAGGTGTATAAAAATAATGGAAAAATTGGTTTTTGTATTGATCAAACTTATGTTAGCATAGTGTTGAACCATTATTTTATTGGCACATGAGCAGATTGACAAATTCTCACACAAACGTGTTTCTTTCCGCAACTTAGCGCATTCCCACTCTCGTTCCACCAACACCCTTCAGTACCTACAACTCTACAAGATATAGTAGTAGGGGCAATGTTCGTTATCCTGCGTTGTAAGCAAGATGTCTGTTGCTTACTACATGAATAGAATGAATAGACGAATTATTGTTATATTTGCAGCATTTTACAGTCTTGTTTTACATTTTTAAATTTATGAATATCAGCAACATTTTTTAAATTTTTTCCAGATTTTATCTCACTCTTACGGTCTCTTGGCTGTAATTTTTTTCCAGATTTTTCAAGTGCAAGCATTGCTTACATTGCTTACATGGATGGCACACTGTTGGTAATTCCACAGTAAAATTTTTAAGAGGGAAGGAGAGGATTGAAATTTTTACCACGCTCAATTGACACAATTTCGCAACTAATGCGATGATTTTAAGCAGTGTGTAATGTAATGGTTTCTACCATTGTTCAGGAAATTTTGTACATAATTTATGGTTGCATCGCAACGTATTTATTTCCGATTAATTTTTCAAAAACCATAATGAAAAAATTTGTCAATTCTGTGTATCATTTAAAAATCCTCACCCAGTTATCTGATCTTTGGCAAAATAGATGGCTTCTAATAACTGTATTGAATCTTCGTCAATTCTTCCTTCACATTTAAGCTCCAGATTTTTTAAATCAAGTACTTTCAAACTATCCGCATGAATAGGAAGTAGAACTGCTATTGTGAAATTCCATTTGCAGTCTGTTTCTGTATCTGCAGTTCCGGATGAGTAATAACATTGAAACAATATGTAATGCAAAACCGCTAATAGTTCAAATAAAGTATTTCTCATTTTTATGCATCAATTTTATCAATTGTACTAAATAAATCTATCATCAGTTACTTATACTTGAAAAATTACTCTTTTGAACAAAACAAAATGTCTAGTTGACTATTTGTGACCTACTGAATTTAGTGTAATACTTTAATGCGACTATCGTGTAATATTTAAAAATGTTATTAATTAACGTAGTTTGGCTTGGTTGAACGAAATTAACAATGCCCCTTTAATTATGCCGATGATATACCTAAGTATATTTTCATCTATATACTAAATGGCATGATTGTAAGGGTCAAGGATAACATGCAGCTTTACTCATTTCATAGCTGCCTTTCCTAAAAAAAACTTATGAATAGAAGTAGCTACATGCATGATTGAACAACTATTTTTAAATGCAATCAGCTGAGCGAATGATGGTTAGGTAATAGTATAGTCCGTTAAATTTGTATGCATTATGCGTATGTGTAAAGGTTGTTGAGTATAATTCATTACGTAGGAGCGAGGATCATGTGTAATATTTTGCACACTGTCCAGTAGCTTATAATAAAATGAAGTTAGAAAAACGTACTAACACATTAATGTACATAATAGTTGTTTTCGTTTGGTTTTACATGCTAAATGAGTCTCATAAGGATTTGAAATCATTGTCTCGACATGCTGAGGTCACATTTCAAATTTTGATCAAGTAGATTTTCATACATATGGAATTTCACCCAGTCAGTAACAGTTCTATGTAAGAATGCTACTGTGGACATTCTAACGAGGACCAGAAAAAAAATGTATCCAATAATTTAGCAGCTACTACAATGTGTCGAATACGTCCTGTTGGAGATTGCAGGTGAGGCACCAATTATGTCTCAGTTTTCTGATTGAGCAGCAATGTTATTTGTGTATCTGTACCAGTGTTGCCAGTATGAAAAATCAAAAGTTTACAATTTTGTAAAAGTAATGTAGGGCATGGTAGAGGATGAAGAAAGAAATGAAAACCATCATGTGAAAAAACTGCCATACTAAATATTAGGAGTGGTTCCTCCTCCAAATCATTAGTTGGGCGATTTTTTCACACAACAGTTTTTACATATTTACTTACCCTACACAAGCGTACATTATTAATATTAAAAGAGTTGAATGTCATCAATGGATGACATTAGTGGACTGTCAACAGCAAGACGTCATCTTTGGACTTACATTAGTAGACGGATTTTGATGGCCTGGAATGACATCAGTGGAAGGATTTTACGATGGATTGATTTCATGATTTCAAGTTGAAATGTTGATGAAAATTGAAGATGTTTGAAGTTGAACCATCAATAGTGAACCGTAACCTTGAATTGATTTTATAATTTTGAGTTGAAATGTCGTCATTTGTTGACCCATTAACAGTTGAGCTTCACCCTGAATGGATTTTAAGATTTCAAGTTTAAATGTTGAGAAAAATTAGTTGACCTTGAACATGGATTGAATTCATTATTTCAAGTTGAAATTTTGAAGAAAATTAAAGAAAGTTGACCCGTCAACAATGGACCTTGACCTTGAATTGACTTTATGATTTTGAGTGGAAATGTTATCATCAGTTGATCCGCCAGCAGTTGAGCTTGAACCTGAATTGATTTTAAGATTTAAGTTGAAATGTCAAGGAAAATTGATTGACCTGACCCCGATTCATTTTATGACTTTGAGTTGAATTCGTAAGCAAAACATCTGTCTTTAGCATTTAAACATAAAAGTCCAAAAATCAAAATCGTTAAATCAAAAACTTGAAGCTCTCACAGAGTGGCCCCCAGCCCTAAGACATATCCATATGTCAAAATTAAAGATGTTTTATTTTGACTCATCTACGGTTGACCATGATCTTGGATTGATTTTATGATTTTGAGTTGAAATGTTGTCATCAGTTGACTTCGACCCTGTGTAGATTCTAAGATTTCAAATTAAAATGTTGAGGAAAATTAGTTGACTCAGATCCTGGTTGATTTTATATACTGACAATGTAAAAGGTATCAGAACTTACATTCTTTCGATGTTTTATTTTTTCTACAATGTAAACTTGGTTTCTGTTGGTTTTTCATGTTGGTGACACTGCTACGCAAAAACTTGTAATTTTCCAGGCAAAAAAAAGGCGCAGTGTTTGTAGCGTAGGCGTCTAGGGTATTTCATGATTAGCAACCATTCAAAATGATTTGTGTATGACAAGTATGACCGTTCTTTCATTTGTTTTAGAAACATAAATATTGCTTTATGGCAAGCTATTTCCCCAATGTATATGTTTGTAGGTACATCTCTGTGGGTTACTCACCAGAGAAGGGAAGATAAAGGAGGAAAAGCCTGTTTTCAAGGTCAAGAAGAAGAAAAATCTCCATATCTCTCCTCGTAATTAACGTAGGAGGCTGATTTTTGGCCATGTTATGCAACTTCTAATACCCTATAGATTGACACAAGAAGGAAAAATTTTTGAAATTCTTATCCGTAAGAGTAAGAAACATCAATAACTAAAAAATTATCAATATCCAATACGGTATTTTGAAAAGGCATTTTCATGACTTAAGTACGTATTGATAATCGAGCATCGTTATGAGCGATTCATTCAGAACTGTGGTCGAATGATTTGATTAGTACAAGCTACTGTTTCACGAGCCGTGATAACTTAAAAGTTGACAACGTCCATGAATACTTATCAGTCGAAAAGATTTGTAGGGTAAGGCAGTGTTATTTAGTAGAATTTTACATGTTGAGTCCTAATACATCGATTTGGGGGTAACACAAAGCTGGCAAAGAGCTACGCGAAGGGCTTTTCAAAATAAAATTGTAAAATAGCAATAATTTATATTTTTTTTTTCGATTTTTTGCGAAGCAAATCCACTTAATTGGGTTAAAAGTTTCTGAAGGCATAATGATAATGTTAAATAAATTCTAGGAGATTTTCCTGATAGTTGAGTGGATCAAAAGGCAGAGTAAAGCAACATGGTGTTTAATCTAGAACAAAATATTTGGTAATGGATTCAAAAGATGGCTTCAAATGTAAATTCTCCTTTCTAGATTACAGATTTAATATCGTTTGCTGGCTCGTTCTTCTCTTCCCATGTAACTACGAACACTGCTTTTGGTGGTGAAATTGATTCTGGAATTTTTTTCTGATTTCCACAAAATTATGTACAATTTTGGCGAATACAAGAAGATCAAAATTATCGCAGAATCAATTGTAACGCACAAATTAACGGCAATCAGCTGAGAAAAATTCGAATATAAGTGTATAATGTAGAATAATCAGTTTACAATATTTTGTAAGGATCTGGCTACACTAGAAGATCATTATGACCATATTGATCTTGTCGAATATTTATTTTTATATTAATTATTTTTTTCGCCGAAGACTAAAATCATTTACTCTGCTTGATACAGACCAAAATCGCTCCAATTTGGTCAATCGGCTCAGTTTGGCGGCGGATCAAATATATATGAGTGAAGACAACCTTTGGTCAAAATTCAGTTATGCCCAAATTTTGGGGAGGGGGTGTGGAGGAACCAAAACCGCGAAAATTGTACTTTTTTCAAGTCAATCGATACAGGATTTAAAGTTGTATAGCATATCCAGAAATCAACCTCCTAGGTTAATTGGCACGGGGAACATGGGATTTTCTTCTTTTTTAACATTGCAAAAGTACTGTTCCTCCCCTATCTCCCCAATAAATTCAGCTAGGAAGTTGAAATTTGGTATGTAGATTTAGTAAGGTTCTTAGATATGTACTTTTTGAAGGTTTCAATTTTGTGGCTTCATTGAATCTTACCTACCCTCAATACTGACTGTTTTCTTTTTAAATTATCAACTTGGAGAATGGGGGGAATTCGGGAAAAATTCTTGACGCAAATTCCCTGTAGCCAGACCCTTCCATATACCCGGTAGGTACTCTAAGAAGGAGGTAATATAGGTTCAGGAATCATACTTACTTCGTATTCATTATTGGTACAATATATCGAGATAAAAGCTACTTCTGTTAATAAAGTGGCATACATCGCAAATCCAATACGCTTGGTTTCGTTGAAATTCTCCGGAAGATTCCGCGTTTTGAATGCGTAATATGTGCAAAGTAGCACCAACGCAACGATTAAAGTGAACATTTCTATCAGAATCATACCATTCAAATCACATATTTCCAGAACAGTATTGTCGTTCCTCTCAATTTTGTGAGTTTCTCTTCCGTGAATCAGCAACGAACTCGAACATATGATACCTTCTATTCCCATCAATACGAAAGTTGCGACGATCTATAAATAATTTACAACACTATCAGTTTCCATTTCATTTTACTATTTCTCAAATTACCAATGAATTCATTTTACTTGAGCTTTCAATGACATGAATTTTGGGTTTGTATTGGGGAACTTGTGTTTGGATATGGCCAACAGACGAGCGATACGATTCGTTTTTACTAATAAAGCTCCGTATATCATTGTAAAACTCATTGGTGGGATGACTCTGACAGCGCAAATAATATAATTTTGCGATAAAATTGGAATAAACGGAGTTGTATTGGCAATAATGATTCCAGCAAAAATAATGTAGCTTAGTTCTTTTGTGGTAGACTTGACTGCTGGTGTATTCGAATATTTGACAAATACCCATGTTACAAAAATTGTCGATATGATCAAGCATAGAGAGGAACACATTGATATTGCACTCTGAATATCGAAGTATTTTGGCAGCATTGGAACACAACCTATAAGTAAATTTATGAATAGGTAATTTGATAAAATACAGTTTAGGCTTATAACGTTTAATACTGACCATCTTTCATAGCATTCGATATGGAGTAATTGTCGCATTTTTTGCATTCCGTATTCATAGGTTCATTAACCATTACGGATACGTATTCTTTAGTGCTGCATGGCACACATCTCAGACAACAGGCATCAGTATGGATCTATTGTGAAATAACTTTCGATAGAGATTTTTCAACAGCTTCCAATTGTAATAAACGTTATGCTTATTGTTAACATAATATAATCGATACGTTGCTGATTTACCATTGCGTGTCCTGATTCACAGCGAAAGCGATACTGTGAGCATGTTGTATTTATTTCAGAGACTGGGAATTTTCGAGTCATATTTAACTTTCCGGCTCCTTTGTAATGTAAAAATAATCCATGGGAACGGAACTGCGTTATTTTAACCGAAAATTCTAATTCACGGTCTTCTATCCAGTTTTCGTATTCGCCAACTTTAATTGCAAGATTCACTCCATTTTGTGGTTCTATACTTTCTATGTCGTATCTTTATTTTCAAAAAAAAAAAAAAGATTTTAATTTGAAAAATTTTTATGCATACCTATTTAGAGTAATGAATTGGAAAGAAATACTTCGAATGGCAGAGAAAGCTAGTAACCAGAAATATTAACTTTTTGCCAAGCTTTTGAAGTTGAGTTCCTTAAAGAATATAGGAGCAAGCACTGTTCCATTTTCGATATTGATCTATGGTTTCAGTGCAAGACTTCTTTCACTTATAATGCTAGACCAACACTCCTTTCAAAAGTATTAATACAATAAGCAGGAATAAAATCGTGGTGAATGGAATATTCGTCGAAGAAACTGGCACTTTTAGACACCGTGGGATTAAAACATACCCTTAACTATGGGGTGAGAGGGGGCGCTACCTTTTCTGAAACTTATCAAAATCCTTTTTTTAACTGGTGCACAATTTCAGTATCAACCAATTACGATTAGGGAATAGGTAACAAAATCGAAAATTACAATCTTATTAATTCAGTACTTATAATTATTGTTGCATTGTTTTCATTTATTTTCTTGCTATAAACAAATTTCAAAAGTGTTAATTTTTTCAGAAGAGAAGAATTTTTTTAAAGTTATGTCACTTCAGATGAAATTTAAACTTGTGCTGGAACTGAGGATGTGATAGTGTGAAGAATTTTTAAAATTTGTTTAGCATTTTTTTCTCAACATCTGAGTTGACATCGAGGATGTTCTTAGTATCAATATTGATGATCAACTATTGATGTTCCACAGTGACCATCAACTGTTGATGTTTGAATGTTTACTGATCTGGACCATCTTGATGGCGCGGATTGACGGTCCACTATTGACCACCAACTGCTAATGATCAAGTGTTGACAAATCAGGACCATCAACAATTGGATAATGTTTGACGAAAAAGTTGAACGTTGCAAAGAAAAAATGCTAAATTCTGAATGTTAAAAAATACCTTAGATGAAATCCTTGAAAATTTTTGCGCGCATCCAGAAAACATTGGAGGAAGTTCTCATACTTTTTACATCGTCGATATAAATTTAACTCTAATATTCACCAGTTCTCAATAAATAATTTTCGTCACAACTCCTCAACATTTCAACATGAAATCATAAAATGAACCATGGTTAAAGTCTACTGCTGATGAGTAAACCTATGCCGTATCAACTATCTTATCGGAGATCTTCCTCTCCCTGTTTTTCCAGGGGCCTTACCAAGGAAAATGTCTTTTTCGAGATTTCCAACCTCGGGTTCATTAGATGATATGTAGTTGAATTACAGTAGAATCCGCTTACCTATTAGACAGCCTTCTAATGTTATCATTTGGATTAAAAATTGGGTGAAAATTTGACAAAACTGAGTTAAAAATGCCCAAAACTGATCAAAAGTCGTAAAGAAGTTTTGAAAATATGTTAAAATTGACCTAACGTGTGCAGAAATCGTTAAAAGTACTCGTTTATAACTTGAAATAAAGTTCTATACAATATTACTTTTTGAAAGATGATTAGACTGTAAACACTAAAATGCACTCAGTAACATTTAAAGGTAGAATTATGTTTAGGCCTACATGCAATAAAGTGAATATTTTTTGCGCAATTTTTTTTCGCTTAATGTTAGTGGACTCAGGAGCTCAGAAGACCTGTAGATTGTTATCTCCAGGAGAAAGTTGATGAATAAGCGCGAAGTTTTTTAATGATCTTTCCTTTTTTGCTCAAATTTGAACAGGCACTGAGTAATTAGCTTTACAGAGTACTTTTCTTACCTTAATGTGCGAATACATGAGGCTAATTTTCTAGCTGATGATTGCTATGTACTGCATTCAACAATATTTAGCCCGTGTAAACATTGTTGCGACTAGCAACTTATAGATACCTCAAAGTTTTTACCTGAGAAAATTCTTGCACCAGAGAAACATTCTCGTTAAAAAAAAATGGTCGAGCGTGCAAGAATATCGATTTGGAAAGGATAGTTCTACTAGTCTATATATCTTTAATGGGTTATTTTGTGATTATAAACTACATAGTTTGAAGTTCAATTTTTTCAATCCTGATTTTAATATTAAAATTTCAATTCAATCGCCACTAGAATATTATTGCATCAGTTTTTATGCACATATAATTAACGCTGCAAGTTTGTGTTTTACATAACTATAAAACTAGCCTCATGTAGTTGCATCTATACATTACCAATGATACTTTTTTCGTGAAAATTTTGTTGTATAAGAAAGTTGATGTTACTAATTACATTTCAAAATTTGGAAATCCGTTGTCCAAAAACTTCACTTCACTGTCGTTAAATGTGAAGTTGACTGAATTAATGTAATATCTCTGTAAAAATGATTTTATCATGCGAAAAAATATTCCATTAGTGAACTGAGTAGAGCCTAAATTTTTCATGTATTTGTATGTGATATACGTAATTATTAACCTGTGACCGATGTGTGCTTAATTGCTCTTATGTACTTACTAAGTCGTGTGAAAAATTGGCTGTGTGGTCGTCAAAACTGGCATTATTCAATGCGTTTTTTAAACCATAAGCTAAAGCGTAAAATGATTTTAAAATGTTTGCAACTTTCGTATTCTGTCTGTAAGGTCTTCCTGATTTATCCCCTAATTTCTCCGTATCTGACGAAAAAAAATTTAATTTAATTGTTAGTATACATAATTTTCTGACGGTTAATTCTCATTACTATTTATACTCTACTGATAAGTCTCTGTACTTACTGATAAAAAAATGTGAGGAGGGGAGAGGGGATTATTAAGTAATTTGGAAAATCAGACCTTTCATTTGACCATATTTTAGAGCTTAATGTAAAATTTACCGCTCCAAATTGTATGCGTCCCTATTTTGAGATAGAAAACATCTCTCATAAAACGAGTGGTAAGAAAATTGTGTTCAAATTTAATGGCCAGATAAGCATACTGTGGATCAAAACTGAAGAAAAATTCGTATTTTATCAACCAAAATCAGAGTAGCAGTGAAATATTTCCAGTTTTCAAATTTTGCAGTTAAATTCTGCAGCTAGAAATTGAAATGAATATTTTAAACTTTGAAAAAGCACATTTAGAGCAACCGCTAAATCTACATACCAAATTTCAACTTCCTGGCTCAATTTGGAGGAAAAATATGCGTGGGACAAATTTGAAAATAAGAAAAACCGACCAAAAAACTACTTTTTTGGATCTGGGAGGGGGTGCAACGTGGTTGAAAAGTCGAATCTCCCAAAACACACATCTTATGGCATCTACTTACCCTACGTACCAAATTTCCACTCCCCACCTTAATTAGGAGGTGAGATAGGGGAGGAAAAGTCTGTTTTCAAGGGCATAAAGAAGAAAAACCTCCATATAAGCTCTCCTGACGGACATAGAAGGCTGATTTTTGGATAATGTTGCACAATTTTTGATTCTCCATCAACTGCCTTGAAAAAGAACTATTTTTGCCATTTTTTCCTCTCCGCGACCTATCCTCAAAATTTGGCCATAGTTGAATTTTTAACAACAAAAGATGTTTAATAGAGCGTTCTACAGAAGTCCGTCTACATTTGACTCTCATCATTGGGCTGAAATCAGTGGACTGTGAACAGTTGATTATCAAAATTCGGATTGGTAAGATTCTGATGGTGTAGATGTTGATGCCCTCAACATTGATGGCCAACGGTTTGGGGAGACCTTGGCGTCGCTTGATTTTATGATTTTAAGTTGAAATGTTGAGAAAAATGAAATATGTTTAAAGTTGACCTTGATGCCGGATTGATTTTATGATTATAAGTTGAAATGTTTTAACAATTTAAAGATATTTAATAGCACACTCCACAGTTGATCCATCATTTTTTTACCCGTCAACAATTGACCTCGACCCTGGTTCATTTTATGATTTGAAATTGAAAAGTTGAAGAGTTGTGACGAAAATTATCTACTCGAAGTCATCCTCATACAAAAATATAGAATCCGTAGCCAATACAAGTATACTATCTACATTTGAAAAATTTTGGTCGGTATCGAGCTCAGCAAATGATCTTAGTGTTCAGTGGGAGAAATAAATAAATAAATACTTAGCACTCTTTGTACGCAAAGAGTAAACACATCGAAAGAATGTTAGTTCTGATATTTTTCACCTTTTTGGTATAAATTTAACTTTTTTACTCAATTTTCCTCAGCAAATAATTTTCGTCACACCTTCTCAACATTTCAATTTGAAATCATAAAATCAGCCAGGAGCAAAGCCTATGCTGGACAGGAAAGCTGATGATGGGTCAACTATGAAATGCGCTATTAAACATCTACCATTTTTCTAAACATTTAAACATGAAATCATAAAGTCAACCACTATCAAAATCAACCAATTTTTCTCAACATGTCAACTTGAAATTTTAAAATAAATTAAGGATCAAGATCAACTGTTGACAGGACAACTGATGATGTCATTTCAACTCAAAATCATAAAATCAATTCGAAGGTCAATCTCCACTGTTGACAAGTCAACTTCAAACATCTTTAATTTTTCACAACATTTCAACTTGAAATCATCAGATTAACTGGGGTCAAAGTCAACTAATTTTTCTCAACATTTCAACTCGAAATCTTAAAATCAGTTCAGGGCAAGCTGAACTGTTGGCGGATCAACGGATGACAACTTGTCAGGTCAAAATTATAAAATCAATTCAAGGTCAAGGTCCACTGTTGACGAGTCAACTTCATACATCTCTAATTGTGATCCTAAAGTCAATTCAGAGTCAAGGTCAACTGTTCATCGGTCAACTTCAAACATCTCTAATTTTCCGCAACATCTCAACTTGTAATTATAAAATCAATCCTATGTAAAATAATTCCACAAATGTCACATCTCTAATTTTTCTTTACATTTCAACTTAAAAATCATTAAAATCAATCTTTCATAAAATAAGTCCAATGATGACGTTACACGGTTGATGGTCCACTAATGCCATCTAAGGATGACAGTCAACTGTCGACGATTTTTCCAGATGCGCTATGAAATATCTTTTGATGTTAATAAATAAGTGGTCTCAATGGTACCTCTGGGCCTCAAAATTTATTAACATCGAAATATCTTTAATAGTGCCTTCTGAAAAAATCGTCAACAGTGTGATGTCATCATTGGACTAACGTCAGTGGACAGATTTCTATGGCCTGGAATGACATCAGTAGTCTTTTTTTATGTTGAGGAAAATAAAAGATGTTGAAGTTGACCAGTAAACAGTCGACCTTGACCTTGAATCGATTTTATGATTTTGAGTTGAAATGTCGTCATCCATTGACCCGCCAACAGTTGGTCTTGACTCTGGATTGATTTCAAAATTTCAAGTTGAAATGTGGAGGAAAAATAGTTGACCTCGACCCTGGTTGATTTTATGATTTCAAGTTGAAATGTGGACGAAAATTAGAAATGTCTAAAATTGACCCATAAACGGTTAACCTTGACTCTAAATTCATTTCATGATCACATTTTTTTCACAGGTACAGATAAAGTCAAGAGTACTGAGACTTATAATGATGGGTAGTGTAAGTATAACTGTACTTAGTTTGTAAATACTCTACCTACCAGATACCTTCTATACTACTACATGTACCAAAATTAAGTGTACTTTTTTTACCATTGCATTTTGCCAGCGTGTTTGTTCTCTCATTTTCTGTTTCATTTCCAAGTTGAAATGAGCAATTGAATTTGTGTTCCCAAAACTGTTTAAACTGTGAATTTCTTGTGTTGTTTTGGACTGTTAACGCTGAGTAGTATTCGTCAAACTTTGTGATATGCCAACGTTTCGGACTCACGTAATATAGGCTTCCTTTTGACATATTCCATCCTGATTTCAAATCTTCTGAAACCTCACTTTCATAGCTGTTAAAATAAACATATTTAATCACAATCGCGTACTCGATCACCTACTTCAAGACGACTGAAAAATGAATATACAAACGTACTTATACGTACCCAGCAAGTACTGTATAATTTCTGGTACCGTTGCGTTGTTGTAGTAAATTTCCTAGTCGAATAATGTCACCATCCTTGCATAAGCAAATTATAGCATCTGCATTTTCATAATATGATGGCGAGGGTATAGTTTCAAGTACTTCCGAGATTTTAATGAAACAGTACTGTTCTGTTTTAGTATATAGGGAATGTTGATATCCTTCAGTGAAACCAAGTACGTCTGTTTCCATTCGTAAGTAGAATAATGTGGGTGAAAAAATACGTTGTGTTTTGTTAAAAATAAATCAGAATACTTACTATGCTTATCAGAGTAATGTAAAACAAGTCGTTTCCAATCAGTTTGTGACACTATACCAAGTATGGCCTCGGTTATAAGAGAAACTCCCGATGATATTGTGTTGAAGGAATGACGAAGTCTGTCTTTGTGATTGAGTTGCTGGAATTTCATGATCGATGTATCCCGAGTTTCGGAATAGCTGATGCTTGGAATCTGACGGTTTTGTAAAATTTTATGTAAGTCTGATATTATTTCGTACTCCGGGTATATCAGTCCCAACAGATAAGATGACGTACCATTTTTCACACACGGCGAGAACTTGTTTAAGACATGAATTTTTAATTTGTTACCTAATTTTATATTTTTAACATCAAAATCGTTCAACTTTTTCTATGCTTACCGTGGTCTCACTATGTTTTTCTAAAGGTGGGCACAGCTCTTTGAGCAATGCTAGCGTTTGTATCATACATATAGCGGAGCTTCCGCAACAGTCTTTAGTTACAATGCTTAGATTAACATTTTTCAAAAATCCCGTCGTGCTGAAAGTTTTGAACGAGTGATTAATTTTATTTCTTACAGTGCAAAAATAATGATCAGGGGTACAGGTAGATATTGAAATGGATAGTTGAAATCCCCGAAAGGCACATTTGGAATCCATATGTAAGGTAAATGTCAAAGACTACCTACGGTTATGAAGAAGGTAGTTTGGCCGTGTACTCGAATTTTGAAAAGTATCGTAGAACATTGCTAGAGAAACCCAAAAAATAACCTCCTTCCCCTACCTCAAACCTCTCTACCACTATAGCGAAAAAACCGCTTTTTCCTCATTAAGAAATCGTCCTAAAAGTGTGTATGCTGAAAATTTTTTTTTTAATTCTGGTATATAGTACCTTCATTTCTCTACGCATTAAGGCTTGTGTCAATTTTCCAGAAGTACACTTTTAAGACGATTTTTTAATGAGAAGACAGCGTTTTTTGGCTATAGTAGCGGAGGGGGTTGACTTGCGCTTGAAAATTTTTTTGGGTTGATAAATTTACCTAAATTTACCTCTGTAAAGATTTATTTTCGACATCATTAATTAGTCAACATATTCGTACCCGGTAATCTGGTCAGTGGCAAAGTTGATAGCTTCTAGCAACTGTATGGAACTTTCATTAATGTTCTCGCCGCATTTAAGCTCCATATTTGGTCCAAAATCAAATTCCTCGATAGTTGGAAGTAGAACTGCTATTGTATAATTCCACATTACTGTATTGTTGGTCTCGGTCGAATAGCAATGTTGGAAAGTTATACATTGCGAAATCGCCACAAAAAGAAGTACCACATTATCGTTTAAATTATTTTTCATTTTTTACAAACTTTAAATTAGTTTATTACAATATATAATTATTATTTGCTTGTAATTTTTGTGGTAAAAGACCCACTTAACAAGTGTCCATGATTTTACTAAATTTAAAAAAACACTTTTTGCGACTAACGTATGAAATTGTATTAATTAATATGCAACAGTCGAATCAACGAAAATGGTATTATAGCTCTTTAATTATACAAATGATATCATTTATCTAAATAAGAGTGGCTTAATTGTATAATTGTCTGGGATAACATGCAACTTTATACGAGTTGACGTCGAAAAATGGTGAATAGAAGTAGACGCGCGATTGAATTGTTTCTAATATGCCAACAGGTGGTCGAATATTGAAAATGTAATTGTAGCCTTTCAATTTTCATCTACTTACACTTAGGAGTATAAGATTATTAATTAGATTAATACTCTTTGCACTTTCCTTTTTTTTCTTTTGTAAGCATGTAATTATATTTTAATTGAAAAAAAAAATATAACATTCGTGTCCCTTTTGATAATCGCAATCATCGTAGGTCTATCGTTTGTGAAAGCATAGTTAGCCTGATTTTCTTTGTCATATTGCCAATAAAAACCAGGCTATTAATGTCTATCAACCAGAAATGGTAGGTGGTGGGGGAGGGGGAGAGGGATACCAACAAAATCTTGTTTGGAGTCCTAGAACGCCATTACGACAATTTTTGGCCATGTCAGATATTTATTTTTATTTTTATTTTTTTTCCGGACATTAAAATCATTTACTCTGCTCGATACCGGCCAAAATTGCTCCAATTCGGCCAATCGACTCAGTTTGGCGTCGAATTAGATATATATGAGTGGGGATGAGCTTGGGTCAAAATTCAGTTTCGCCCATGTTAAGGGAGGTAGCGCCGAGGAGCCAAAAACACAAAAATTCTTTCTTTCTAGGTCAATCGATAGAGAATCCAAAGTTGTATGACATACCCAAAAGTTAACCTCCTTGGTCTATGAGGGGTTTCCCTCTTTTTGACCTTGAAACAGGGCTGCTCCTCTCCTACCTTCCCACCAAAATGAGCTAGGAACTTGAAATTTGGTATGTACATTAGGGGCCTTGATGTGTCTTTTGAAGGTACCGACTTTTCAGCCCCGTGGTACACCCCCTCCCCCGGTAGCCCTGGAAATGTGGTTTTTGGTCAAGTTTTCTCATTTTTTGAGTTTTTTGAGTTTGTTCCTCGCATAATTCTTCTCCAAATAGAGCTAGGAAGCTGAACTTTGTAATATACATTTAATAGGGACCCTACATGTGCCTTCCTCAAGACAGTGGTTAGTTGGTCAATTTTGGTTCTATAATTGCTGTTTTTAAAGTTGTCGTGTTCAGATTGAACTAAACTGTTGAAATTTAAAAGATAGATTTAGTGAGCCGAATTCGAGGTATGATTTTTGCAGATTTCAGCTAGTCATTCTAATACCTACCTGTGAGTCGAAAAGAGGAAGTGATCAATGTTGTTGTTTGTAAAATTTTTACAAATAGTTGTTACGTTTAGAAATATGTTAATGACTGAAAAGCTGCAAAACCGAACGAAAACTTTTGAATTATAAATGACTGTATTCACTATAAACTTGCAACAGCATACAACACACGCTCGTATACATACATAGGAGAATGGAGAGAGCGCGAGCGATGCCTTAAATAAATTAACAAGCAGCAGAGAGTGTAGCTGTAGTAGGCTTTCAGTCAGCAAATAATTAAGTCTTACTCTAACTGCGAACAACAGTTTTCTTCTCGCCGGCCTCTCACCCAGCCCCGTTCTACTCCTCTCCCATTCTAGGCCCCCGAGTTGTTCTTTATTTAAATATAAGCGTGGCGACGACGGCTAAGAAACGTTGTTAAACTTTTAGTCGATAAACAAAAGTGTGTGCAACGGAGTTTATTTGTTACAAGAAAATCTTAACACTTTAAAATGGTAAACTTTGTTTCGGTTACTCGTTTACTTGTTTAGTGTATAAAATACTATAGTCTCATTGCTACTGCTGATGGTAGTAGTACCCTTAACTTTTCTGTATGTGTAAGCAAGCGAACGAATAACCGAACAGAAAACTTTTAAATTTCGCATGTATCTATTTGTGTGTGTGTGTGTGTGAGTAGGTCTGCACAGGTACCATATTGTTGTATCTAGATTTCAAAAAAGAAAAACAGCAGCACCAAAAATAAATACATATTCCTCACATTCTTGGCAAACTTCCTTCGAAAGATTGTGCGGTGAATTGTCAACTTATATGGACTATTCAATTTTATAAAATAGCCAATTTTTAAAACCATGCTTTCTGTCGATAATAAGTTTTATAAAATGAGTGGTATATTGGTTGGGAATAGGCCAGTCAGCTTTCCACGATTATTAACAAAGAATATTGCTGGTAGAATTACTGCCAACGCAGAGGTAAAAATAGAGATACACGTAAATATAAGAATAAAAATGATCACAGTTGGTAGATTTTGAAGATATTGTAGAGGATAATTTAATTCAAACTAACACTGAGGAAACCCGCACCACCGCAGTTGTGACAGCACCATTTTTCTTTATTACCTGCAGCCTTTTTCCTCCATGAATCTTCGGTTAAGGAGGAGCGACCTCTGTCCTTGTTGTGATAAGGATTTTTGCAGTTAGAACGGACGATTCGACTGTTACCTGTTTCTTCGACGGCTTACAATTTTATTAGCTATGATAAACAAACCAAGGTTTGAGAGTGGAACGCTGAGAACAGAACGAAACGGACAGAACCAAACTGTTTTAAAAAGAGAGAAATGGATGGGAACAAAAGAACTCTTCACTTCAGAAAAGAAGGAGTGATAAACTTCTGGAACTAAAAAAAAAAAATGAAACAAAAAGATTGAGAACAAATGGAAACAAATCAATTGGGAAAAACTCAAAAAAAGTTCGGCAAATTCAACGTTGGATCCACAATTCAAAGGCATAATTTTGTACGAAGTTGAATTTATTGCTTTAACTGACTATAAGCTGCAAGTTAGGGTTTAATTAACCACTGTATCATTGAAAATTTTAATTATCTGTAAAGATAGGAACAGAACAGAACGAAATCCTGAAAATAATTTGAGGGATCACATTGGAGAGAGCAAATCTAAATATTTCCAACAACAGAGAAGAACGATTAGGATAGATACATCAATACTTTTTTGAAATTTGAGAAAGGAATGGAACAAAATAATCATTACAGTCTCAAGCCCTGAAACAAACACAGAGCACACGTGGTGGTAGTATTTGGAGCAGCGTCAGACTACACAACAGCCAGTCACTATCTACAATTTATACAGCGCTACGTTGATGTATGGTACTAATTTCAATTACGAGTCAGTTACGCACTGTGATAACGAATTGTAGGACAACAGCTTACATCAAGTTGGCAATGAGTTTGCAGATTATAAATTGGAACTAGAATAATTGAAATTTTAAACTCGATTTGTATGTTTTATCGAAAAAATATGTGCTGAACTTTACACAAACACTACGTCTTTCATCTATTGTAAGTAGAATTGTTACATCGATTATATTAATAGAGTGAAGATTGTACTCATACGGCAATCACTGATAACACCTGCCGGTAACACACACTTAATATGAGACTGAAAATTGTAAAAAAAATGCAAGAATAACAATAAATTGCAAGTGTACCATCACCCTATCCCCAAATATGGGTGAGCAGGTTGCTGGCTCTCGGATATAAATAAACAGAAAAATACAAACAAACAACTAAGAATAAATTTCAACAGGAAAAAACAAACAAATGAGTACAAATTTCACAGACTACCGGAAATTCAAAACAAATATACTTGAATATAAAAGTATAAATGGGGGAGCATTGGACTAGGAGGAGGAGGAGGGAGGGAATCCGCATTCAATCATCCATAATGGTCACCACATACTCATCCAACCACAAATGCAAACGTGTCTCTATACCTATGCATGAAGATGAGCACAGTTGTAGGATGTAGCTGCTTCATCCTGAGAACAACCAAAGAATGAAAAAATCAGCCTAGAGGGCATATACCAGCAATCACCAGCTGCTAACTGTGTGGCTCATTTCTGAAACAACAGAAGCGGTCAGATCCAGCACGAGTCAGCAGCACCCCACACAGAAATACCATACCTGACAGTGCCTTCAAAGACAGTACAGCCACATGAAATCTTTGTAAATGAGTTCTCAAAATCAAATTTGTCAAGTGTCAAATTAAATAAGCAATTTTGCGTAGCTTTTCTCTTGGAGCCACACAGTGATATTCCCATGATGAACAAGTATGGACATAAATGACTATTATGGCTCAGCACCTGAACTAATGGAGCGCACGTGCAGGATTCACTGCAATCTCTGCCATGGAAAAACACCCTGCCATTCAAGTCATGAACATACTGGTTTTGCAAAGCAAGAACCACCATTTTGGAATTGGCTTCATTCACTGTAAGCTTACGATTTTCAACCCACGATGAATTAGCTTATGGATCTTCATTTAAAAATTTTATCTGCTTCTCTACAGTATCGGCAGAGACCATGAATGTAGTATCATCAGAAAAAGATCTTGAGATACCCCTCAGGGGAAGCTGAAACAAGCTATTGATAAATATCAAAAACAACAGCGGCCCTAAGATGCTACCCTGAGGAGCTCGCCACATTACTGGCTCCTACTCACTCTCACAATCATCCACTTGCACAAGCTGAGTTTGTGGTATGGTTTTGGGGAAGGGGAAACCAAAAGAATCCGCACTCTATCCGAAGATAGATTGGGAGGTTCGCCACGGCTACGGAGAAC
>FIZR01010879.1:0-67472 GCA_900060175.1 Ferrisia virgata
GTTTGGAAATTTTGTCCTTTAATTTGGCCAAAGTACAGTTTAAAGTTGGGGGGAGAGTAAGAGCTGTTTTTGCAAGTTCATCTACTACTTTCATTTCCTGTTATACCAACATGGCTGGAAGTCTGAATTACCCATTCCTTGGAAAAAATTCCAAATCTATTTAAGATTACTTACAATGTCTCCCTGATCTGAGCACCCAAATTAAATATTTTAAAAATATTTTCTACCTCAAATGCCATTCCAGACTTTTGATGGAAGTTACAAATTTTTTTGAATGCTAAAAAATAACATTTTTTCATTTTACTATATTCTATAAAAACAAATTCACAAAGAAGCAAAATTGTAGAGAATAAAATTTCTAATTGATGATATGTCCTGAAGTTTTTTCCAAAGTCAGTAAGAATGATTAAGATCCATTACATCCCAAAATTCTTACAAAACTTCAAAATACGAAAAGTTTATTGCGTTTGTTTTTCTGAAAATGATCCTCTTTTGTTGAACGGAATGATTCTCCCCAAATTAGCAAAGGATTGAAATTTTTCATGGGATTTTAAAAATTAGCTAAATCGAAGGTGTTGATTTCTTTTCAACTTCATCTTAATGTACTCGGGCACCAACATGAATATTTTGATTTTTCGTGAAAGTATAAATGCATCGTCTACTGCTTCAAATAATAATTTTGGTATAATTTCACTGATAAGCAGATATTTGTATCAGTAGTTATATAATATCTACAAATGTATGTATATGAGAGAGATTAAGCATACATATGTGTACCTAGCTACCTACCCACGTATTCCCATATTATTATAATTCATCCTGAGAGAATTGTTTATCACTAGGTAAATTTTAGTTTATTGAAACTCACGCAGAGCTAAATTTACTCAAAATGGGGAGCTCCAATAAAAAAAAAATTCAATTTAAACGTCGAGTATACTGCAGTAGGTAGCTAGATACGTACATGTTGTAGATAGATGTACCTGCTGAGGAAGGAGCACACATACAAGTATACAGATGAGGATTTAGCAAACGTGATATTACAACGTTGAATTCCCCAATGTGACGCGACGAGACGAACGAGGCGTTCGTCGTCAAATCGCGAAATGAGAGGAAGGGTATGAGTATGAATTTTGTATTATGCAAATATAAACGAGGAATTACCTACATTCGCGTATGTTCATTAATAATGTGCTCAAACATCATTAACATCGATTATAGAATGAAACTGGAAATTGTAGGTATTATTTTTCTGTACATAATAATCGACTCGACGAGTAATTCGAATGCGAGAAATTTTCGCGCAGCGTTATTCGCGTAGAAAAATAGATAAGAAGTCGCTAAATGAACTTATTAAAAATGCACCAAAGCTGTGCCCTCATAGTTCTTCCCTCCTAATTAACCGCTACCTCTGTCTGAGAGCTTAGAAAAAACAAAATAATCGCGATAAGTATGTAGGTGCCTATACTGGGTGTCCGGTGAGAGAAGGTTAAGATTTAGAATTTCGCTATAATCGAGTGCCAACAAAAAACATGCCAGGTAAAGAAATTGCCTATTATGAAAATAGATAGAGCGATTGAGTATTTAAAAAAATAATGTTCGACACGAATTTTCGTGCATACGGAAAATTGAGTAAATTTTATTTTGTTTAATTTTTAACCAAATTCAAAATTGAAGGGCTATTTTAAACGAGTTAATCGAAATTAAATTTTTCGAAAAGAATGATATATATATATATACCTAGTACACAGAAAGATGAATAAATTTCGTTTTTTTCATTTTCTGCCTAAAACAAAAATTGAAGGAACTGTATCAAAATTATTTGAAAAGATAAAACTTGATTTTGCCAAAAATTCGCTTTTAGCTCCTTCAATTTTTGTATGAGGCAAGAAATGTAATCAATATAATGTTTTTAAATTTCTGTGTACCATTCATATCCATCATTATTGTTTTGAAAAATTTTATTTTGATCTACTTGTTAAAATATCCCCTTCAATTTTGAAGTTAGTCAAAAATTTAACATAACTAAAGGGTATTCTCGCATAAGAATAAGCAAAATATCCTTGATTTCAGATTCTCACAAACCATCATTGGATTTCCCTAAAAAAAATTTGGGGCCAAAAGAATTTCCCTTACCCCACCACCCTAGCTTAGAACATTGAAAACACGTTTTTTTTGCAAAAAATCTGTATTCATGCGTATTTGAGGAAAAATTTTGATTTCAATTTAAATATTTGGAGTAATGATGGGTCTATCAACATGAATTTTTCTAAAATTTTTCATCCTTAGGGGTGGGGCGGGGAATTGATAAAATAAAAATTTGAATTGTTGCAGCTGCTGGCCTGGGGGGGGGGTACCTGAAATTTTTTTCATCACTGTAAACGTTTTGACAAATACAATTTTTGGAAAGGGGGTTCCCAGATAAGAATTGGCAAAATGATCTTGATCTTAAGTTTTCAAAATTTTCACATGACGTCTTTGGGTACCTGTTAAAATATTTTAGGGGCCAAAAAATTTCCTTAATTCCACCCTCCTTCCTCTGAATATTGAGAAAAAAAATTTGTTGAAAAAAAATTCTGTATTCACACATGATTTGAGAAAAAAAATCATGATTTTAATCAAAATATTTGGAGAGATGACTGGTCCATCGACATGAATTTTTCCAAAATTATCCACCCTTGGGGGGAGGGGGAGAAATTGATGAAAGAAAACTTTGAACCGCTACAGCTGTAAACTCTAGGAAGGTGCATAACATTTTTTTTCACCAAAATGTGCGTTTTGACGAGTATAATTTTTAAAGAACTATAAAAAAATTTTTTGAAGATTTGAACGGTTTTCAAAAACCAAAAAAATATGCTTAAAAATGCGTTTTCCTCAGAAATAATGACCAATGCGCTAAAAGTGAATAGAAGTAAAGTTGTTCAGTGTAAAATTTTGTATCAGATTAGGTAATTAAAATTTTGTCTGAGGAACATAATTGCAGAATTGTGGGCACTGGCACATGCGGAGATAAAGGGTCAAAATCCAAGCGAGAGGTTCAAACAAAAAATAAATGCCGGATTCGTATTCAGCGTGTCTGAATTAGCCGAAAAACATTCTTCTCATAATTTTTTGACCCATTTTCAAGATGAGAAAAAATTGTAATTTTGGTTCAAAAAGTCAACTTTAAATACAGCTACAACTTTCATACTAATACCAAACAACAATTTACAACCGGAGAATTTTGAAATTTTGTATATGTTCTGTATGTGTCGATATAAAATCAAAGGAAAGTCGCACCGAACTGTTGAGGTTTCACTTTGGGGCTCAGAGGCATCCCTCCTACAAATTTGGAGCAATATCTGAATCGGTGGTGTTGGTGGCGTTTTCGCATAAATCTAACCTCCTGAATACTTTATTTTCGACACTGTTGTAGTTGTAAAAATATTTATCATCAAAAATTTGGGCGAGGAAAGTGGAGTGGGGTAAATTTATTTGTCCCAAAATTTTATTTCAGGGATATCCAATGATGGTTTGTGGAAATTTTGAAAATCTGAGATCACGGTATCCATTCCCGTGGCTCAAAATTTATTTCGATCATTATTTTTCAATACATTCATTTGCCCCTTGTATTTTAAAGATATGCAACTTCTTCGTCAGATATGTTTTTTTGGTGGTATCCCGTTATATTCAAGTTTCAAGTTTTACATCCACTCGATGGACACCCTGTATAGCTGGTATTGCAAGCTGTTTTATTTTTCTGAGCCAGAAAAGCACGCAACGAAAATTATTAGGAGCTTATTTTATCGCGACTTTTTTTTTTCTTTTTATTCTTTGGTCTTTCTCTTGTCTACGTACACTGTGTTTGCAAAGCAGCACGTAATAGAGTTTCTTTTGATCTTTACTCTATCGATGATACCTAAACATGTAATTGCGAGTTGGGTGTTCGAGTGCATGTGGATATTATCGTCCAGGTGACGTACACATATCGTTTATTGAACTCGTATTTTTCATACATTTTTTATTTTACGAAGGTACCTACCTATGTACCTTCTACCTTTTTAAGTACGCGTATGCCCTGTACTCCTGCAGTGTTCCGTGAGTTCATTGCATTTTACACCCGTGTAATGTTTGTCTTTGACTTTCTATTACGACTATCGTACGAAGAGGAAAATTCTAGGTATGGTTTTCAGACTTGGCGAGTAATTATAAAGCGCGAATGGTCGTGTAATCGCACCGTTAGCACGATGCTTTCGATAAAATTACCGCTGCTATATTTTCATCGCTTTTTTTTTTTATAATAAAGGTAGGTCTGGTAGGAGGTTGGAAGGTACCATCAAATTTACACAATTTTCCATATTCGAGTATTTTGACGGAATATTTCTGGCTGGCTAGATAGGTCTTAGTTCTTGGGTTAATGGATGGTTTTTTTTTTTTTCGTACAAAAAAGAAAAAAAAGGAAATAAGAGGAAGGAACAAATAAAATGAGAATAGAAATTACAACAACGAATTGTAAAACACTTTATTCGATGAGTAATATTTTAGACTCGGAGAAAAAATTTCACTCGAAGAGCGTAGAACGTACCTACAAAAATATCCGAAAAAGGAACTACTAAATTAATAAAAAGCCGTCGGCGCTATTTTATTTTTTCGCGTGGTTTTCTTTTTGAAAAAAACGACGACGACGGATAAGAGAAAAAAAACGACGCATCGTAAATTGCGTTAGGAAAAGTATAAAAAGTAAATCCGATAAGTGTAGCCTGCTATTGGTGTAATTAACAACTTTGCTCCTTGAGAGAAGAAAAATTTCGGCATATTTGAGAAAACACGAGCTATATGGAAGGATTTTTTTTTCTCAACTTTCCAAGTTACTTCAGCTTTTTTTTTCAGCTTGTTAAAGAAAATATTTCCACTTTAAACGCGATAAAAAACAGATTCGCTTGAAATTTCGTCTTTCGTCCTTAAGTACTCATTGTATACATATATATATATATAGGTTGTAGTACAGAATGACGCTGGTGTGTTTGGCGACGATAATGTAGGTAAAGCGGATTAAACAGATTATGATTCTGTTCGCTGTATGCTTTTCATTTTATAAATCCGCTTTAATTAGTTTTATTTTATTTTTTGTATTTTTAGCATGTTTTTATAGCGAAAAATGTACGTACGAATAAATGCATAGAAAAAAGGACACCAACAAATAAGAGCTTTTAATTTGATTAAATTTTTCGATAACGAATAAATCAAATTGTTAGAGTTGTTGGTATTTTTTTCCTTTTTTGTTTGCTGTGTTTATTAAAAAAAAAAAAAAAAATTGATTTCGCGGATATTCTTTAAATACGTAATGGGTGGTTAGGATTTGGGAATCATTGTGTGAGATATTTTTTCTCCGTATTGCAGAATTGCGGCCTTTGCGAAAGGATCTAGGTATACTATAAAGTGTGCTGAGATGAGCATTGAATATTTTTCTACCATATTTTCGCTTTATTCAAATATTTCTTCATTTGTATTCAGTCCTGAATTCGGCTGTGGTAAAAAAATCGTTAGCCCAATGAGAAATGAAATTTTGATTGCCTGTTCAAATGAGAATTTGAATTGAATAGATTCAATTTTCTTTAATACCAGTTGCAGTAATGTAATGAAGAAAACTTTACAATTCAAGTTTAGAAAAAATGACCCTCTCTGTAATTCGACTGCAGGACTTGGACCTGTTGGTATATTTTACGCGATTCAGTCTTTTCGCATCTCTTTACAGTCTTGAAAAGTTTGGTTTGGCGGTTTCTTTTTTTGCTTCTTCGTGGTTTGTCATTGTCTCATTAATAACAGTGCCAGTGAATGGCCAATGACTTATCGGTTAGTAATCAGTTGGTTGTCAGTCACTTAACAATTGGATAATAGTTAGCCTGATTTTCTATGTCATATTGTCAATGGAACTCAGGTTATTACAGTCTATTGACCAACAGCGGATGAGGGGAGGAATATCAACGAAATTCGTTTTGGAGTCCTAGAAAACCATTCAGATGATTTTTAGCCATGTCAAATATTTATTTTTATTTTTTTTCCGAACATTAAAATCATTTACTCCGCTCAATACCGACCAAAGTTTCTCCAATTCGGTCAATCGGCTCAGTTTGGCGGCGAATTAGATATATATGAGTGGAGATGAACTTGGGTCAAAATTCAGTTTTGTCCCATTTTAGGAAAGGGGGTGCTGAGGGGTCCAAAACGCAAAAATTACCCCTTTTTAAGTCAATTGATGGAGAATCAGAAGTTGTATAACATATCCAAAACTCAACCTCCTAAGTCAATTAGGTGGGGAGATATGGGAGGTTTTCCTCTTTTTGACCTTGAAAAGGGCTATTCCTCCTTTATATCTGAACCAAATTGAGCTACGAAGTTTGAGGGTTCCCACTTTTTAATTCCATTGCACCCCCTTACAGCCCCCAAATAGATGTTTTTTGATAGTTTTTTTTAATTTTTTGACTTTTTTGAGTTTGTTGCTCACATAACTCCCCTCCAAATTGAGGTAGGAAGTTGAAATTAGGTATGCACATTTAATAAAGTCGCTTAGCAGCTATGATCATATCTGGATACGTACCATTCGACCTCCTTCTTACTGAAATTGGTGTACTTTGGCATCTTCGACGACATAGCTCAGTTTCCTATATTGGTCATCTTAGTCCCATGATGTTGAGACACTCAGACACTCAGCTAATGAATCAATATGAACTACTCTCCACTGCTACACTTTTCAAACCCTACAGCAACAATTCACTTTTTCATTAATTTCGCAATGTTATTCGTCAATTTTTTGATATTCTGCTCGTCATACACCCCCCCCCCCTTGGATCTTGAGAGCTGAAATTTTGATTGTGGAGGTAATTTTGAATGCTTTATACAGCTGTAAAAAATGTTTTTCATTTGGCGTGTAACACTTGGGGTACTTCCCTTATTAGCTTGAAAATGAGGCCCGCTGAAAAAAAATTGAATAGGGGCCCTTTCGACTTTTCACCCCCCCCCCCCGAGGCCCGCTGAAAAAAAATTGAAAAGGGGCCCTTTCGACTTTTCCCCCCCCCCCCCCATTACACTTCTTCACAGCGTCAAATATGTAGTTTTTTGGTCGTTTTTTCTCATTTGTTGAGTTTGTTCCTCGCATAACTTCCCTCTAAATTGGGCTAGGAAATTGAAATTTGGTATGTACAGTCGGTAAGCACCCTACATGTGTCTTTATTAGGTTCTGAATTTTTAGCCCCATTCAACCCTTCCCACCCTCGATGCTAAAAAAAAAGCACCGCAGAGCGATGCTTTTTTTCAATTCTCATGATTATAATATGTCACGAAAATTAGACAGAATGCGATGCTTTTTTTTCTTAGAAGATAATACGTGTAAGTATCTGATAATTTTTCTGAAAATTTTCAGTGATTAGTTAAGTAGGAGAATTGAAAATATACTGATGATTCGTCAACAACAACAACAGTGGGGGATTTCATCTGTGATCTGTGATGGATCTTACTGTCAGTGTCTGATATAGTTATAGATACGACCGATTTTTTTTTTGGGAGAGGGGCTTCAAAAGAATTTTTTTTGAGTTGCCAGTTTAAAAAAGATCCCTAAAGTTTCCATAGTCCGTTTTAAGATCTTACTTAGAGTTCAAAAAAATTTTAAAAAGTCCATTACACTCCTGCTAAGAACCTCTCACACTGATGTAAAAAATTTTCCCCTGAAAATTTGAGGTAATTTAAAAAATTTCCAACTTTTTATCTAAAAATGTTAGAGACGTCTGGAAAAAAATATTAAAATTTTGCTGAAAAATTACAAATTTTTACCCTCAATTTTTGAAAAATTTTCAATTAGTTAATTTTATTAAAAGTAATATGGAACTCTTTCCTCTTGGCATGATTATTAGTCTCCTCAAATTATTTAGAAATTGAAAAAAAAATTTCATATTACAATTTTTTTTTTTTAATTTCATAGAAATATAAAAATATTGAATTAAATCAAAGAAAATACACAAAAATGAGTAAATTTTTTTATAAGATCACGTTCTGTAGTGGAAAATGTTTTCTGTAAGGTAGTACAAAATTTCATGATGATATTTTTTCCCCCAGAAATAGTTGACTTTTGAGTTGAAAACCCATCGTACAAAATTTTGTGACCCCAGTTCAAAGGGGGGGGGGGGAGGTGGAGCTACGAGCTCTCAAAGTGGTTTCGATTCTTGTGATGTGCAATGTTTCAGCCCACTGATAGGTGGCATTAAGTTTTATCAGATCAAGTTTGTAATAGTAGTAACAAAGAATATAGTTTTTTTTGGAAAAGGACTTACATTTTAAGGACTCGTAGCTCTATTCCACTTTGAGTTAGGCGCTTAAAATTTTTTATGGAAGGCTTTCAACTCCAGGTCAAAATCCGAAGTATAGTTTTTTGTCGATCCATCGCATGACTTTGGGGTCAGTTCTAGAGCCATTTTTTTTTTGGCGGTCCATTTAAACTTAAAGGGAACATTTTAAAAAGGGGAGGGGAGTCGGGTGAACTAGTCGAAATTTTGTTTGTCTTTATAATAAGTGGCATTCTATTGTTGAGAGTTACGAAAGTTCATTTTTTTATCAGCTCTTCTCATCTATCTAAGTTTTGCTTAAATCAAAGTTGTAACTGACAAATTCGAGTGGTTCTCTTGTCGGTATCTAATCTAATATAGCTCATAAGTGCTTCATAAGTTCACACAGAATAATAACTGATTCATGATTGTTAGCAATCCATTCTCCATTCTTATGATTTACCAACAAGGCCATTTACTGTCAGAAGTTTTATGAATGACTTTTTCCGTTTATAAAAACATTCGCTTTTAATTCTTCAGAGAAATATAAGTTTTTCACGTCAAGTTGCGATTAAACAATCTCTTGGTTTTTGAAAACGCTTATATAAGGTGATCTGTCTTCTTCCCTTTTTTTTCTTCTTTTTTTTTTTTTAAATAGCTGAATTAAAAAATTTTTTTTGCGTCGTGATTTTTTTTTTTCGTCACGTACGTAAAATATCATTTGCTCTATTTTTTCATTTTTTATTCACTGTAATGCGCACTTGATATTAAAACTAAAAATAGAAAAAACAAAATCCCCCAGCAGTAATATTTCATCGTCAAAGGTACACGATCGCGTAATGAGTACGAACATGCACGTTTATAATCAAGTCAAAGGTTCGTTCGATCATTAAAAGAAATATTACTTCATTAAATACCACCCAGAGAGTTTCTTAAATTCCCGTATCCTTACGTGTGTAGGTAATTTTTTCGATCGCGAACTAAGCACCATGCACGAACCACAAACGATATAAAAATTCTTTTAAAATTATACCTGCTGTAGGTATGTATTGGAAGGAAGAAATTTCTTGTATCGTATTTTCTAATCGTCTCGTTTCCGAGACGAAACTCTTTCTGCGATATTTACGTATCTACGTATAAAGTGTAGATCTACTTATGAAATTTTTTTACATATACGAAACGTCACAAAGGGAAGAAGAAGGGGAAAAAAGTTCTCTTATGTCAAACTCTCCCGCATAAAGAATCATATTACAGCGCAATATTCCAAAATTAAGTTTATCTCTATACATGCATAGGAGAATGACGGGGATTCATTGTATTAAATTCGTCGTCTACTGTATATGACAACGTAGGTAGGTAGGTAAAACGAATAACAGCTCAAAGCGTAGTATAGAATAGACAAGGTGTAGTAATATTTATCAGCACCTTGTACCTTGTCGTATATCCGTTTTTCGGCGACGTGATTGTAAATAATACAAACATGTAGATTTACTTCCAATTTACTTCCACACATTGAATCTTATTACATTGTAACCCGTTTCGACGTTTACGGAGCACTCTCGTCGTATTACCTTTCTTATTTCGCATTCCTACGATGATAAACTTTCATCATTTGGTAAGCAAAGGCCGCCGCAAAAGCTAAGCAAGAATTAATTAATGGGTACGAGTGCGAGCTGTGCATACGATTCTTGGCACGGTATGATAGCTGCCTTATGTTTCGAGATTTTTGATACGTTGGTGGCAAAAATGAAAGGTCAACGAGAGATGAATTTTAAATCATAGTGCGAAAATGCAGGCCCCCATAGCTTGGTAGTTTTTCAATCCAAGCAAATGGAAATCCAAACTAGGCAACAAAATGACGAAAAATTCGCTACTTACGAGTACTTTTTTACTATAAAAATCGGCCACTTGTACTTAAAATGAACAGATGAAATTTCAGTCAAAAGCCATGCCTCTTTACTCATATATCCAACAGGTGAAGATGAAATTAGCCGAATTTCTTCGTGTTTTTGAAGAATAATTTAAATCAAATGTTGAAAACTGATTTATGAAAGCACAAAAGTAGGTAGTACACCCGTGGGGAGGGGTTACTAGGGCTTTAGTCCCCTCCCCCCTAGGTGAGAAAACTTGAATGTTTTTACATTTACGCTGAATTAAATACGCAAATCGGTTAAAATCCATTATTTTTTAAAATGAAATTTCAAAAATTTGAAACCACAACTCCCACAAATGTATTTTTTATGATTTAAAAAGGATATTTTTTCAAAATTTTGCCTTCATTTGACTTCGGACTTCAGGTATAGCCTCCCCTGAAGATTTTTGGGTTGCCCTTAAGGATCACAATGAATACATTTAAGCTAATAATTTTTGAATGATAATCGTGATACCCCACTTTAATGAGAATCACTTCAATAATAACTAGTGAAGGATTAGCCGATTAGGAAAGAACATTATGCAACTTTTTAACAACACGAGTTGCCGATATTTTCAGCCTGATTTTCGAGACATATTACGATCATGAGAATTTGAAAAAAGCATCGCGCCCTAATTAGCATTATGGGTAGGAAGAGTTCAATGAGGCTAAAAAGTCTAGACCCCAAAAAGGCACATCTATGGTCTCTACTTAATCTACATACCTAATTTCAACTTCCTAGCTCAATTTGGAGGGGAGTTATGCTAGGAACAAACTCAAAAAATAAGAAAAAACGACCAAAAAATCACATATTTGGGATTGTGAAGGGGTGAAATCGGACTGAAAAGTCGAGGCCCCCAAAAATCAGATCTGGATCGCTATTAAATGTACATTCCTAATTTCAACTTCCTAGCTCAATTTGGAGGGCAAGACATAACGACTACAAAACCACACATTTGGGGCTGTAGAGGAGTGTAATGGAGTCGAAGAGTCGAGACTCCCAAAAGGCACATCTAGGGCCCCAGCAGAATGTACATAACTAATTTCAACATCCTAGCTCAATTTGGAGGGGAGTTATGTGAGGAACAAACTCAAAAAACTCCAAAAATGAGAAAAAGCAAACAAAAACCCACTTTTTGGGGGGTGTGAGGGGGCGTAATGGAGATCAAAAGTTGAAACCTTTATAAGGCACATCTAAGACCCCAACTGAATGTACATACCAAATTACAACTTCCTGCCTCAATTTGGTGGGGAGATAGGGAAGGAACGCCCCTTTTTTAGGGTCAAAAAGGGGGAAAACCTCCATGTCCTCCCTCTTAATTGACTTAGGTGGTTGATTATTGAATATTCTGTACAACATTTGATTCTCTATCCCCGAGCTCAAAAAGGGTCAATTTTTGTGTTTTTGACCCTTCAGAACCCCCTCCCCCCAAAATGGGGCAAAACTGAATTCTCACCTAAATTTATCTGTACTCATATACATCTAATCCGTCGACAAACTGAGTCGATTGACCGAATTGATGCGATTTTGGTCGGTATCAAACAGAGTAATTGAATTTAATGTTCGCGAAAAAAATTTTTAAAAATGAAAGAAATATCTGACATGGCTAAAAATAGTTTTAATGGTCTTTGGGGACCTCAAAACGGATTTTGTTGATATCCCCCCTCCCTCATCTGCCGTTGGTCGATAGACTGTAATAGCCTGGTTTTCATTTACAATATGATGTAGTTTGTGTTTTGGGCTCCTGTACATTCATAATTTCAACTTCTTAGCTCAATTTAGAGGGGAGTTATGCGAGGAACAAACTCAAAGAATTCAAAAAAATGAGAAAACCTTACCAAAAAACCACATTTTTGAGGCTCTGAGAGGTCGCAATGGAGCTGAAAAGTCGGAACCCCAGAGAGCATATCTACAGTCCCTATTAAATGTACATTCATAATTTCAACTTCCTCGCTCAATTTAGAGGGGAATTATGCGAGGAACAAACTCAAGGGATTGGGAAACCTGACCAAAAAACCTCATTTTCGGGGCTGTAAGGGTTCACAATGGAGCTGAAAAATCGGAACACCCAAAAAGCACATCTATAGCACCTACTTAATCTACATAGCTAATTTCAACTTCCCAGCTCAATTTGGTGGGGAGATAGGGTAGGAATAACCCTTTTTCAGGGTCAGAAAAGGGGTAAACCCCCGTATCTCCCCTCTTATTTGACTTGGGTGGTCAGTTTTTGGATATGTTACACAACTTTTGATTCTCTGTCAATTGGTTTGAAAAGGGGCAGTTTTTTCGTTTTTGATCCCTCAGCACCCCCTCCCCCAAATTTGAGCTTAACTGATTTTCGACCCAAGTTCATCCGAACTCATATATATCTAATCTGCCGTTAAACCGAGCCGATTGACCGAATTGGAGCGATTTTGGTCGCTATTGAGCGGAGTAAATGATTTTAATGTTGGGGAAGAAAAATTAATTGATCAATATCTGACATGGTTAAAAATCGTCTAATTGGTTTTCCAGGACCACAAAGCGCATTTTGTTGATATTCGTTTTCATTGACAATGTGACGTAGAAAATCAGGCTAAAAAGGATACAAAACAGAGTTATTACAAATGCATACCAAACAACGTGCCTAATTAGAATTTGTCAGTGCAGCCCATTGTTCGGAGTAAAAATTTGTACACAACATTTTTCTTCCCGGCGGCAAGGTGTCTCTTGTAGAAAGTAATAATGGATTAGAGAAAAAATTGAGAAATTTTTCAATCCGAGGAATTGCTTGAGCCTGCCCAGGCATTGCCCAACATGCTCGAGCTTTGCTACGGGCTTGCAGAGATGTATCGGTTTTTTTCTTTTTGCAAAAGAATTGATACGTGTGAAATATTTCTCTTGGGAAATATCCAACCACTATCGTCGCGTGAAATAGAAGACTATTCGAATATTTACCGCAGAATACACCTACATAAGCCTTATCGTAGTAAAAATATGAAACGCGATGAATACTTACAAAGTAAAAAAAAAAATTTGGTGCCAGTGAAAAACTAAAATTACATAATGTCAATAATTTTTTGACGAAAGTCAAGTAGTCGTTTTGTCGCGTTATTAAAATAACGAGTCGACGTCGAATATAGTGGTACCGTATAACGCAACGTTATAATTTTAGGGCTGAAAATTTTTTTTTTTTTACCCATTGTCATTTACATATTTATAAAATTGTTATGGGCGTTTGGATCACATCGATGGTCATGTACCACTACCACTACCACCATATCCATACTGTATCTTTCTCGCTGAATAACGGCCGTCGGTCGCGTCGAGTAAATTATAAAGCGGTTAATTTGAACACAGAACGAATGAAAAATTACTCTCTTTTTTTGCAAAACCGAGAACGCGTTAATTAATGATGGTATTTCTCGACTTAATTTCTCGCTTCTTTCAATTTTTACCCCAACGACTGAAAGAGAAAAAATACTAAAAAATGTTCAACTTTTTTTTATGAAAATTATTTGTTTTTCTCGTATACTCCTTTTTTTTTTTTTTTTCTTTACTCAACGCACCCGCGACTTAAAAGTGCGAAACTGTTCTGTTATTTGTCGCAACTTCATTAATTTCTGTAATGATTAAAACCGTTCGTTGCTGGCGATGTCTTTTGCCTTACTTCTTTTTCCCCCTTTCATTTCAAGAGGTTTAAAATTGTTTAAAGAATTAATGCTCGAGTGTATTTTAAAATAAATTCTACGCTGGGTTGTGAAACATGTCGAGTATTTCTGTCTTTGCTATTTTTCTCCATTCAAATACAAAATGAATGAATCGAATCGTTTGTGTGAGGATGGCGCTGTTGACTTGTAACGTAAGAAAATTAATGTTATTCGTTACAATTTACGAGATATTAATACTAAAATGATGCGATGCTCTTTTTAACTCGATTCTTGCCATGTAGATCAGTGGCCTAGCCGGGAATGACTTGAAGGGGAGAGTTTCTAATTTTTCTGTACATTATTTTTTGAATACGAATTTATAAAAATGAATTAAATGGTATGTACTAGCAAAATTTTAGAGAAATGTTTTTTTCAAAGATTAAAAAAAGTATTTTTGAGAGTTATTAGCATAATTGCAAAAATGTTCCAAGTTTTTCGGTGTCAGGGGGGGGGGGAGCCCCTCATGGTTACTTGACTGATGTAGATTTACCGAAGGTCTTGGATACGTGTTGATGTACTTACCAATTTTCAACTTTTTAGCTCAATTGGTGGGCAGATAGGGAAGGAACAATCCTTTTTCAAGGTCAAAAAGAAGAAAACCTTCATATCGCTCCTTCTACTTGATCTGGAAGGTAAATTTTTGGATATGTTATACCACTTTAGATTCACTATCAATTGGCTCAAAAAGAAACAATTTTTGCTACCTCCTCCTGTAAATTGGTACGTGGTTGAATTTTGACCTCAAGTTGTGTGCTCTCATATATATCTAATCTGCCGCCAAACTGAGCCAATTGACCGAATTGGAGCGATTGTTTATCTGTATCGAGCTGAATAAATGATTTTAGTCTTCGGATAAAAAAATAAAAATATGCAAATAAACATGTGGCATGACCAAAAATAGTCGTAATGGTCTTCTAAGACCCCAAAATGGATCTCCCCTCGTCCGCCATGGGTCAATACACTGTAATAGTCTGGCTTTCATTAACATTATGACGTAGAATATCTGACTAATTAGGACCTTTACTGAAATCATTATGATTCTTGGGATTTTTCCACTTTTAGCCCAATTTACTGCGTTATTTTTTAAAGAAAACTTGGCTGTTACAGACCATTGACTTATAGTGAGTGGAGGAGGGAGGGGAGGTGAGAAGTATATATTAACGAAATCAGTTTTGGTGTCCTACAAGACTATTTATGACGATTTTTTACAATCGCCAACCGAAACTAAAAATCATTTGCTCAGCTCGATAACGAGCAAAAATCAGTCAAATTTGGTCAGTAAGGTCAGATTAGCGGTGGATTTGATATTTTTAAGTGGGTATGGCCTTGGTTAAAATTTATTTGTACCCACATTTTGAAAA
The DNA here is from genome assembly GCA_900060175.1 of Ferrisia virgata. NCBI lineage: Eukaryota > Metazoa > Arthropoda > Insecta > Hemiptera > Pseudococcidae > Ferrisia > Ferrisia virgata. The sequence continues at coordinate 15,255 of FIZR01010879.1, forward strand.
GGAGGTGCAGTGGAGTAAAAATCACAAAAATTATTCTTTTTTATGCCAATCAATGGAGAATCAAAAGTTGCATTTCATCAAAAAATCAACCCCGCAGGTTGATTTGAAAAGGAGTTATGGAAGATTTTCCCTTTTTTGATCTTGAAGAAGGGTTTTTCCTCAGATATCTGTCCTCCAAATCAAGTCAAGGGGTTCATATTTTGCATGTACATTCAGTAACAGTTCTAGAGGTGTCTTTTGAAGTTCATTGCATCCCCTTACAATCCTGAAAAAATAGTTTTCTGGTCAATTTTTATTTTATTTTTTTTTGGGGGTTGTCTTTCCCAAATCTCCCCTCTCCCACATTGAGAAAGGTGGTTGAAATGTGGTATGTAGATTCAGGAAGGAATAAGGGTGGGCGGGAGAGAAGGGGGTTCTTAATGTCCTAGATCTGATTTTTGGGGATTTTGACTTTTTATTCTCATTACACTTTCTTAGAGCTCTGAAAAGTGTTTTTGGGCGTTTTTTCTCATTTTTCATACTGGTCCATCCTACATCTCTCCTTCAAATTGAGCTAAAAAATTGAAATTTGATATCTGGATTTATTAGGGGGGGGGGTAGTGGTTAAACCGCAGCTCACTAAACGAGAGGTTGTAGATTCCAATCCCACTATGGGCAAAATGTACATGTAATGCATTGCGTGCATTTGACAACTATTACATGCTTAGGTTCCGAGCACTACCAGTTACAACCGAAATAATTAGACAGCACGCTCTCTATTATCAGAATCAAAAAGCTTGTAACTGGTTTGAGCGTCTACTCGTGGCCCACTGCTAAACTCTGGGTTGTAAAAACCCGGCTAGCGATGTGGTGAGTTACCTGTAGATAGCGTGGAAAGCAACGGGAAACTACTACATGAAAGCTCAATAAAAAGACCTCCCTAGAAACCATCTTTGATTCTATAGGCATAGAGAATACGTTCGTTTTGGCCTCTACCCACTTGGGTCGATTTCAGGTCACTTAAAACCTATTTGATTTGATTTATTAGATGTCCTAGATGTGCCTTTTGTGGATTTTAATTCTTTCCAAGAAAGACCTTCTGGTACCCTTACTCCTGATTTAAAAAAAAAACCATCGTAGAGAGCTCCTTTCTTTATTCCAAAAATCGGCAATTTGCTTGTCTTTTTTAGGCATTGTTCATAAACAATTTGTCTCCCAAAAGTGTACAGTAAATGCTGATCGATACCTCGTTATCCTCAAAAGGCTTAGAGAACGGATACGCAGAGTAAGAGCCGAATTATGGAAAAACAATTCGTAGATTTTTCATCAGTACAATGCACCTGTTCATACAGCTCATAAAATTCGTGATTTTTTTCCCCAAAAAATAGTACGAATGTAATGGAACACAACCTCCTCACTCACCAGACCTCGCTCTGTGTGACTTTTTCCTGATGACGTTCCAAAGAAATCAACCGATGCCCTAAAATTGATTTCAAAAGAAGCGTTCTCTGGGTGTTTCCAATGGTGTGGAAACACCGAATGGAAAAATGCATTCAAGCTAGGGGGACTACTTTGAGGGTGATAAACTTTGTAACCAATAATTAATTGATTGTCTATACCTCGTACTTAAAGTTGAGGATGTGACTCCCGAGTGCGTGAGGATATTTCCCACCAGTGACACGCGGTGACGAGGTACTCGTACGCGCTACTCGTTAAGAAGAAAATAAAATTTTTATTTAATCAAGATTTTTGCTTAAAATTTGTTTTCATCGAATAAATAAAGGAAAAGCTATTTTTCACGCAAAAACATTCATAAAGAAGATTTTATTTCCTTTGTAACGAGAAGCACGTGCACGAGTACTTCATCACCGCGTGTCACCGGTGGGAAAAGTGGTGATGCGCTCGAGACTCGTATTCAATTTTTAGTACCTTGTGACATAGGTTAAAATCAACTTGAAGGACTGACCCTTCGAGGATTATTTTCCAGCATGTAATAGCGCAATTTAATGGTATGTTGCAATTAAAATAAAAATTTTTTTTTTCACCGTCACCATACGTCTCTCTTATACCAGCTATCGGAATTTTTTTCATCAAAAAATATGTGGATTGATGACACTAAATAGTTTAAATTTAAACACGCTGAATTAATTTTTTATATCATTCGTGCTCCAAATCCACACCCACATCCACATGGCTCCGAAGTAAAGGGTATCAAAATGTAGGTAATTCTCACCTTCTGATTCTGATTTCCATAATGGTTCGACTCTAAATTCTGCAGTCTTGAGAAGGTTGGTATAATATTGTTACGAGTGTTGAATTTCCATTGCAACTCTCGATCATGCATAGTTTTTTCTTCAAAGAATCGTAAACTGTTGTGGTTGACCTTTTTTTATGCGTGCGATGAAAAAATTTATCGAGAAATTTACCCCCTTGAACGTTGACCTATTCACGGAATTTTTTACGTTGAATAGATTTCATTGCATGCGACAACGACAAAGATTGGATCGAGACATTGCATTTTTCATGAACGACATTATTTATATTTGGTGTACTATGGAGAAGCTTGAGAAAGAATTGTAGCATTTTTCTTTTTTGTTTAGCTTATCAATTAACGTTCATTGTAAAAGTAGCCGTTTCGTTGAATTATTTACAAAAAAAGAAAAAATATACTGCGACGATGATGTTGGCTGGCATCGTTGTGAAAAAAAGTAATTAATTTTTCAGCTTATTTTATCGAATGAATTTTCTAATTAGGTCATTTTTTTTCTGGTTTAACCTTTCACATACTCATTCGTAGGTGGATGTAGACATAAGATTGGTTTACGTAAGGTATCGATTTTTAACGTTGACTTTTTTTTTTTTTTTTTTTAATGCCAGAAACGGTGCGAGACTGGGCCAAATAACCGAGTAATTACTATACCAGTTGAGGATTTGATATATTAGGTATATACTATTCTTCGTCTTATTTAGATAGGGTTGAATGTTGAAAAGCACCCAGATTTGAAAATTGCCAAAATCCGCGACAACCTTGTAATAAACGCTGGTATATTAATTCCATCAGCTATTGTATTATTTATTCCATTAGTATTTTCATTTATTTACATTTACGTTTTCTCGCGTTATTATATTTATGCACAAAGAGACGAGAGAGAGAAACTTCATTAACTTGGTTCAATGTTAATCTGAAAGATGTGCTGAAGGTACTGTTCATTATTTCGGTTCAATATTCGTTACGTAAGTAATAGACTTCGGTTTAATACGTTTGATATTCATGTTAGATTTGCGGTTAATTTCATATCCTTTGGTAAACTTTTTGTAAACAATGTTTGAGACGATTTTAACAGAAAAATTCGATCATTTCGATTGGATTTATTAAAAAAAAAGATTCGAACATATTTCATCATTTCGCTATCACACTGAGAAAATCGCACAGCTGAAATAGATTAAAAAAATATATAATTATATTATTTTAAAAATACGTAGTAATAATTCAGCATTGTTAGTTATTACCCCACAAATATTATTTTTTCAACGAAATGATGAAAAGACGAAAAAATAAAAGCTTGGTTTTACTTTGTCGCGAAAATTAAATCCCAACTTTTGTTTAATTATGGCTTTCGTTTTTGAAATTGTTACGTAATTTTATTTTTGAGAAATTAAACCGAGTATTGTGTTGTTGGCGCAAAGCCGAAGAATCTGGCAGGACGCCATTTAAAATAATTTTGTAATTTTTTTTAATATTGAAAGAAATCAGGCCACAATTGAGCAACAAAATTTTGGCACTTGCAGGTTTCTCATCATGGCATGTATGAATTTCAAAATAGCCGCGTTCTTTTGAAAATGCAGACTTTTTCGGGAAAAATCTGGCTTCAGTTTGACACCTACGCTCGAAACTACTTGTGTTTCAGTTAAATTTTGTATTCTTGTGCACGTATAAATACTACAAAAAAAAAGTAAAAGGAAGGGAGAGGGGAAGAGTTGTATTTCATTCATTTGAGCAGTTTGAAATTTATGGTACAATTTTTTGCAAGTTTAAAATCATGATTTGAATTGGTTTCAGTTTAAATTGAAGATGATATAAATGAGGATGCTGTGGAATGAAAGAGAAATTGGGGATGCTTTTAAATAGGCTTAAAGAGCTGCTATTGATATTGAATGTAAACATACAGGGTGTCTGATGCTAGGCTCTCAGTACATAAAATTAGTACATACTCGGATACCATAAAAAAACACGTCAGTTGAATAAATTGTCCATGTTGAACATTGAAGGGGCAAATGCTACTATTGGAAAATTACGTTGAAAATGAATTTTCAAGCATGAGCATAGGTAGTAGATGTAAAACCGACCAATTTTTGTGGTGCTCGTTTTTAGCCCAAATTTAAAGTTGAAGGGGCTATTGGCGTTTGTTTTATGAAACCCCACTCCCCATCCACAACGAAAAAATTGATGAAGGAAATGATTACCACATTACAGTGTTGAAGAATCTTTATTCAATTTTTGCCTTACCAGAAAATTGGAGGAGTTACCCTAGTAATTTTTAGTCTGATTTTCTAGAATATGTTGTAAATGAAAAAAAAAGCATCGCTCCAACCTAATTTTTGTAACATATTCCAATCATGAGAAGCGAAGCTTTTTTCCTTATCAACATTGAGGGTTGGAATGGGTTCAATGGCGCTAAAAAGTCAAAACCCCATAAAGACACATCTAAGGTCCTTACTGACTGTGAATACCTGATTTAAACTTCCTAGCTCAATTTGTAGGGTAGTCATGTGAAGGAACAAACATTAACAATAAGAAAAATCTATCAAAAAATTACATATAGGTACAGGGCTTTAATGGGGTGCAATAGGGCTGAAAAGTCGAAACCCCAAAAAGGCACATCTAAGATATCTACTGAATGTGCATAGCTAATTTCAAGTTCATAGCACAGTTTGGAGAGCAGTTATGCAGGGAACGAACTCAAAAAATGAGAAAAATGAGAAACCCTGACCAAAGAACCACATTTTTAGTGCTGTGAGGGGGTGCTATGGAGCTGAAAAGTCGGGACTCCCGAAAGGCACATCTAGTGTCCCTACAAAATGTACATACCAAATTTCAGCTTCAGAGCTTTATTTGGAGGAGAGTTTAATGAGAAACGAACTAAAAAAACTAAAAAAATGGGAAAAAGTGAGCAAAGAATCATATTTCTGGTGCTGTGAGGGGGTGCGATTCAGCTAAAAAGTTGGAGTCCTCCCATTAGGCACATCTAGGGCTCCTACTGACTATAGATACCAAATTTTAACTTCCTAGCTTATTTTGGTGGGGAGATAGGGGAGGAACAGTACTTTCTCAAGGTCAGATAGGGGAAACCCTCATATCTCCCTTTCTAATTGACCTAAGAGTTGATTTTTGGAATTGTTATACAACTTTTGATCCTCTATCGAATGGCTCAAAAAGAAATAATTCTTGCGTTTTGGGCCTCCGTACATTCATAATTTTAACTTCTTAGCTCAATTTGGAGGGGAGTTATGCGAGGAACAAATTCAAAAAATGAGAAAACCTGATCAAAAAACCACATTTTTGAGGCTGTGAGGGCTCGCAATGGAGCTAAAAAGTCAAAACCCCCAGAAGGCACATCCAGAGCTCCAACTGAATGTACATACCAAATTTCAACTTCCCAGCACAATTTGGTGGGGAGTTAGGGGAGGAACAATCCTTCTTCAAGGTCAGCAAAGGTGGAAACACCCATATCTCCCCTCCTAATCGAGTTGAGCGCTTGGTTTTTGGATATGTTACACAAATTTTGATTCGTTGTAAATTGGTTAAAAAAAAGGCAGTTTTTTTGTTTGTGACCCTTCAGTCTCTCCCCCCCCCCCAATTGAGAAAAACTGAATTTTGACCAAAGGTCATCCCCACTCATATCCAATCCACCGCCAAACTGAGCCGATTGATCGAATCGGAGCGATTTCGGTCTTTATCGAGCAGAATAAATGATTTTAATGTTTGGTGGAAAAATGAAATAAAAATAAATATCTGACATGGCCAAAAATGGTTTTATTGGTCTTCTAATACCCCTAAATGAATTTCGTTTGGTATTCCCTTCTCCTCAACTGCCGTTGGTCGATAGACTGTAATAGCTTGGTTTTCATTGATAATATGACATGGAAAATTAGACTAACCAGGCTATTAGATTCTATCGACGCTCGACGGGCCTTGGGGGAATCTAAACAAAATCTCTTTTGGGGTTTTAAAAGACCATTAAGACCATTTCTGGCCAGGTCACATTTTTATTTATTTTTCCCTCGAAACTAAAAAATTGTTGGCTCTGCTAAATCCCGACCAAAATCGATTGAATTTGGTGAATAGGCTTCAATTGGCGACCCATTTGATATTCTGGATTCGGGATAATGTTGGGTCAAAATTTAGCTGTGTCCAAATTTTGAGGAGGGGGTGCTGGGGGGGGGGCTTACGTCGCAAAAGTTACTCCTTTTAAGCCAATTGATAGACAATGCAAATTTGTATAACATATGCAAAAATCAACCTCCTGAATGTATTAGGAGGGGAGATATGAGAGGTTTTCCTCTTTTTGACCTTGAAAACGGGCAATCCCTCCCCCATCTTCCTTCTAACTTGAGCTAGGAGTTGAAATTTGGTATGTACACTTGAATCATGCTGAAAAAGTATCCCTTATCGATGCTTTTTCAGCCTTGTTGAACAACATTTGTTATATGTTTTAATGTATTATTCATTTCTATTGTTACATTTTTGGGAGATATTTTCTTCATTAAACATGCAGTCGTAGCACCTTCAATTTCGAAGTTAGGCGGGAAATAAAAATTACAAAAACTACTCAGTCTTGCACTCTCTAGTCACTCGCTATTCATTTTCGTACTTGAAACTTTATTTTTAACCTGATTTTCCGAGAACAGCATCTGCCACTTCAATTTTCAAGGTAGGCAACTTATTTCCTCGAGTTGTGTTTTAGGTGGCATACGCTACACGGTTGCAATCAAATTTTAACTCTTGACAACCTCTTATCAGACGTCATGTAGTTGAATTTTCAATTGCAGTTCGCGTTCTTCGTAATACATAGAATGTGAATATTGGAAAAACTATACGATAGTAACTACTATTTTTCCATCGGTTATTCTTTTAATTTGTTGGATATCTCTCGACGCAACGACAGATTTTATTTGTTAAAAAACAACGACGTTTGAATTTCTAATTAGATTTGTACTTTCGTTAAAGGGTTTAAGCATCTTATCCGTTCCACTCCTCACCTCCCAATCGGCAATGTCACATTATTCAATAAAAGAGACAATGTCTGGTACAAAATGGCCCGTCTAATCTGTTGCTTATTCTGCGAAGATTTCAACCTCGCAGCCTTGGCTGTATTTAAATTTATATCTATTCCGAGTAATTTTTTTTGTATACTTACCTACATTTACTTGGGTGTACCTAGATGTGAATTTTCTTTTGCAACGTACCCCGGCGTATTTTATAGTGTATCGATTTTCGAAAGGTTAGATTAGATGCACGGTTGGGCTAAAAAAAAAGGCTTTAAAAATATATAAAAATTTGATCAGTTCTGGTGCCCTGTTGCCGCGGTTTACGAGCATTATGCAGCAAAACTGACGATCGGCGAATGGATAACTCAAAGTTTTATGGCTTTTCGTCATCGTTTCGTGGAATTTGTAATAAGTTGTACGTAGGTACTTTGGTTAACGCAAGAGGAAAGAAAGTTTGTAATTATTAAACATGCTAGTATAACTAGTAAGTTTTTTAATTTACGTAATAAGCGGCGAACGAGATTGAATATTAGGGTATTTGCGTTATGTTTTGAAGCTTTTGTTACGGAGGAAATTTTCATGTCGAGTTTGAAATGATATCTCGTTATATTTACAAGTTTCTATTATACTCGAAGCACCGACTTCGATGTTTTCAACATTGACGTAGATAGATAACGTGCGCTCGGTTTGAAGAGCGGTTTTTTTCTTGTGTGTGAAATTATTCGTGTAAAATTTTCGCCGATAAGTTGTAAGATGTTGTATAATTAATTTTTATTACGTTCACCTGCGTTAGATTTCATTTATTTTTATAATTTTTTATTATTTTGTATAGGAAAAAAAATTGGAAGTATTTTTTCAACTTGGGTTTTTTCGATATTTAGGTTGGCTGGCTTTTTTGATGGGTTGTGCATGAAAGTACGAAACTACCAAAAGGTTGTGTATGGGTACTGCTCGAATCTATGTACTGAATTTCAACTTTTTAGATCAATTTGAAGAGGTTGTTGAGGTGATCAATTGAATTTTCAGGGTCAAAAAAGTCTTAAAAATAGATTATTAATAATTTCTTAATCGGTCCAGACAGTTGGTTTTTGAGTATGTCGTAGAACTTTAAAGCTTATATCGATTGGTAGAAAAATTATAAATTTACCCCTGTTTTCATCCACTTCCAACTGATATAAGCAAACTTTTCAAGATGAAGAAATTGCACTTTTATGAAATTTTTTCAAAACTTTTTTTTACATTTTACCTCATTTATTTCCCCACTTAATTATTCGGTCGTTTTGATCTAAGTTTTGTAGTTGTTTATCTGCCTTTCCTCTTCAAATTGAGGCCAACAGAGAAAATTTCACTCTTTATTATTAAAAGTTACACTTGAAAATCTGAAGAACTTCGATGTTGAATGCACCTGCAAAAGAAAGTAATTCAGTTTTTCATACATTCGAGGCAGCTCATCATAAGGGTATGCAACCAGTATATCTAACACGTACATGGTGTGGTGTATCGCACCTATATTTTGTACATTCATCTAAAGAACCACCATTTCCTCTGAATCAAATATAAAAAAGCTTCCTGCTGCAATTTATATTTCCATTGGAGTTGGAATTTTTATTCTGAAAAAAGGAAAAAAACTTTGACATCATAATTTTTCTGTAAAATTCCCAAACAATTTAAGGTATTCATTTACTTCGAGAAAAATTTTCTAAACAGATATAGTAGAAGGAAGTGCAGTCCTGCTGGTCCCAGGACTACCCCTGGCATGTCACAGAATCACAATTTTTCCTCCAAAATTTTGCCCAAAACATGGTTAAAATCATTTTGTTTACAAAACTTCAACACAAACTTACAATTTTCTCGAAAATTTTCTAAAAAAAACGCACCTTCCTATCCAAGCAACATCGAGCAGGACTAGGCTTCTAGACCATAGTCCTATAGTTCTGTGGACTACTCACATCAGGTTATTCAAAGTTGGAAAATAGTGGCAAATTGAAAACTGTATTATCGTTATAAAAAGGAAAAATTAGGCAAAACATATACAAAAATAAATACGAAAAACCAAAAAAATGTACGAATGAAAAAAACAACTTCTCTCGTCCATTCTATTCCTTTTCTTGCCATTTTACTTGCATTTTCATCACCAGCATCATAGTATTCTTGGATGTAATAGATTGTTAGTGGCTGTTTACAAATTATGACCATTTTTTTATTTTTATTTTCACCTGTACAACTCATTTTGTACGTGAAATAGAAGAGCTTCAGTTAGTGGCAGAAGAATCTCAATTCTCACATTTGTAGATGATATTATCCTGGTCGCAGCAGATGAAGAAGAGCTGGCAGAGCTAGTCAATCGAGTGAATGCAATGAATGAAGAACTGGGACTTCGCATCAACGCTTCAAAGACTCAAGTTATGATTTTAGATTGGGCTGGATGTCTTTCACAGTTTGATATCCTGAAAGAATATAAGAAGGTCGACACCTTTGCTTACTTACGCTCTCGCATAGAGGTCAATGGTGGATCTTTGGCAGAAATACAGCGTGGAATTGCTTTGAGAAAATCGTCAATGACCAGACCTCGGAATATCGGAGGATTTCAAAGGAAACAAGGAAGAGGTTAATCAGAACTCTTGTGTGTTCCTTTCTTTTTGTTTGCGGTAGAAACATGGACATTGAAGGTTGATGACAGAAGAAGAATAGATTCCTTTGAGATGTGGGTCTGGAGAAGAATGCTGAAGATCCCATGCTGAGCGCGAAGGATAAACAAGTCAAAGGAAACCGAGAAGAGGCTAATCAGAACTCTTGTGTTTCCTGTATTATTGTTTGCGGTAGAAACATGGACATTAAAGGTAGATGACAAAAGAAGAATAGATGCCTTTAAGATGTAGGTCTGAACAAGAATGATGAAGATCCCATGGTCAGCATGGAGGACAAATGAGTCAATCACAGAAGAACTGGAGGAGCCAGCAAGGCAGTGTTCTACGCAAGAAGCGCATCATGGGATATTTTGGATATGTGGCCATTCTAAGTAGTCTGCAGGACTGTAGGGCTTTGGTCTAGGAGCACAGTTCTACTTGGGGTGGTTTGGTTGGGAAAGTTGTGCTTTTTTCTTGAAAGTTTTCGAGAAAATGGTAAATTATTGCAGAAGTTTTGTAGATAAATTGGTATTGACCATGTTTTGGCCAAAATTTTAAAGGAAAAATTGCGATTCTGTAACATGCCAGGGGTAGTCCTGGGACTAGCAGGACTATACTCGTGTCATAGAATCGACCTCTTCGCCACTTCTAAGAGTATTTTCAAAGTTTTGAACAAGAATTTGTAAAAAATTTCGAATTTTTACCACATTTTTTTACATTTAGCTCGTCATATTTTGCGAACCACTCAACTTCTGCTGATAAAAACGAGATCTTCTAATCCTCTGTGGACTTGGGCCTGAGCACTTTCAAAAATCACCAAAAATTTTTCAAAAAACTAAATTATGAAGCCGCATAACTCAACTCCTGAAATAGTTTGGGTATGCAAACCATTCTACATAAACTCAACTCAAGTTGAAGTATTTGTCGTATGAAGGAGGTATCATCGAAACAAAATACCCTGTATGTATGAGATATTGTCGAAAATGGTTAAAATGAACTTATAGCATTGCAAAGTAGATTTTTATAAGTATTTGCAAAACTTTTTTCATGTTCTTCTGAGGAGTAGTTATCCTACGATAGTTCGAATATTTTTGAAGAAATCAGGCTATGGAAAAAAGTATATGAATTGTATACTCGTAGGGTTGGTTTGTAGAAATGAAATGGATTTTTTGGTCGCATACTGTTTTCGTTAACTGTGCTAATGCATCAGCTTTACTCTCTCTTCACTTACACGCATACCTATGTAGGTATATGTCATCACTTGGACGCCAGATTCATGATGGATGAGTGGTAATATAACGTGGTGTGAAGAAGCGTATACAGATACTCGTTAATGGACATGCTATCCCAAGAAGTAGTTACTGTTTATAGGAGAAGTTGGAAAAGCTCGCTGTAAACGTTAACGAGTAGGTACCAGGTAGATAGATGGGTAGCTAGTTAAAATTCGTCTACAGGTACAGATTTTTATATTACGCGTTCTTTTCTGCTTTTTAATGGTATAAGAAAATGTTACAATTAGGGCGAGCATTATATACGCGCATAGATTTCAACTTATATTTAACAGCCAGAGCCACCGTATAGCTTCGGTATATCTGGATATCTATTGTGTAGCTCGGCTTAGTCTGCGTTGGGATTAAAAAATTACGCCGCGCCGACTTAATTCGTTCTTTAAAATAGGCCTAATATAAATTCCAAATGCATTAAAATATACGGCCAAATGGTATAAGTACTTAAGAAAATGCATACCGACGTCGAAGTTCAACTCGTAGTCTGGTACCTGTTCTTATGAAGAAAAAAATAATTCCGCCGGTTTAATATATCTGTGTGAATTCCCGAGAGAAATATGAGAATCGCGTAAAACGAAAATAGCTTCTTTTAAAACCCAAACCCTTATAAAAATTGAATTCGGAAACCAATTTCGAAAACGTACAACTCAAGGTTCGTATATGTACATGCATAAAGCACCTTACATACATAGCTACCTGCGAATCGCGGTACACGTCATTATTTTCAACGCTATACGCAAAGGAAACTAAATCAGCCAACCAAGTGTTAGTATTAAGATGATTATCCTATGCATTATATACAAAGTACGAGTCTGTGTGTGCGTGTGCTTTTTCCCCCTTAATGTTACCTATTTCTTTTTCTCTTTTACGATTTTTTTCTTTGATAAGATTATGAAAAATTGTGTAAAGCTGTAGGATGTAGTATATAAAGGTGACAAATCTGTGTAATTTCTTAGTATACTAAAATCGTATGTCGTTACCATTCGTTATCCTTTTTTTTTTTTTCTTTCCTGGATGTACCGAGTGATTCATGAATGAGAACAGGACAAGAAATGGATTATGATTAAATAACAAAGAGTGTAGCCGGGTAAGAAGGGATGAATTAGCCCTTGGCTGGGATTTTCAAACTATCTGGTGGAAGCTTATCCCTATAGTCTGGAAAACTTGCAGGTAGAAATTTCGGCCTCTTACCTCCCGATATTGCCCTAAATCTATTCGAAATACAAATTTTGCTGATAAATTTTCATATTCTGCAATTCTGAACCGAATTCTTTTAAACTTACAGGGATGATGGACAATACTGACAGTATGTCTAGAAATTAAAAAAAAATTTTTCGAACATCTTTTCTTCACGAAACGCCCATTTCTACATTTCAAAACCGAATATCTATTCATTATTCAAGACCCGAAGCAATGAAAAAAATATATATTATATGGTAGGTCCACGTTAATAATATATATGTTTTTTAGCATTTTTTTTCATGGCAGAAAACCTTCAAAAATGCGAAAAACCACCTTTTTTATCCATTTTACCTGCTTAAAATAGTCATTTCCACTCAAATATTTTCGTCCCTTGAAATATATTCTATTGGACATGATTACCTTCAAATGTGACCATTCTTACTTAAATGTATTCATATTATAGTTTTTGATTATTTTTTTCCCAAAAACATCTTTGCACGATTACGAAGTTCAAAGCACTCGCATAAAAAAACTAACCTTAAATTCGTGTTCAGCGGGTCAAGTTACCCCTATTTTGACACTTCATACGATAATATTTTGTGAATTTTAAATTTTACATTTTTTGTTTGATTTAAAAAAAAAAAAGTCATATCGTTAACAGATTCTATCGCATTGAGACAAAAATTACTCTTTGAAAATTACATCATATTATGTGGTATTTAGATGTACTGAGTGTTTCACATCAACTTCCCTTGCCTTATATCAGTGGATAGTCAACTCATGAGACGTACATGTATAATGGCTAGCATACCCAAAAAATTAAAGGGTTCAAAATTTCATTTTTCATCCGAAGTTATTGTTCACTTTGAAAATTCATTGATAAAAGATTAATAATGGTAAAAATTCGCTGTTATCTTTAAAACGCAGTGTATGCGCACGACCATGTGAGGTATAAAAATCAAGAGTGGGGATGAAACGGTTTGTAAAATATTACAAAATAAATACAAAAAAAAACATGACTAAAAATTTATAACTTTTTTAGTTTTTTGTCAATAACTTTTGAAAAAGCTACGATGAGTGCATCGTAAAACATTTTTAAATGTATCGAAAAACACGTTCATTTCAGTGGTTGGGGTGGTAACTCTAAGGGTTGCATTCGTATGAAGTAAAAAAGTGCACTTAATTTAGAAGGAGAGCGGTTATGCACCGAAATTGAAAAAAAAATTTCAGCTTCAAGGTATGTAGATTGATTTTTGCAAATTTTGGAAAATTGACAATAGAAGAGAGCTATGCGAAGAACAAACTCATAAAATAAGAAAAAAAACGACCAAAAAACTACATACTTGGGGCTGGGGTAAAATTGGGCTTAAAAGTCGAAACCTACAAAAGGCACATCTGGAAGCCCTACTGAAAGGAAACATACCAAATTTCAATTTCCTAGATCATTTCGGCGGTGAGATAGGGGAGAAACAGCCCTTTTTCAATGTCAAAAAGGGGAAAACCCCCTCATATCTCCCCTCCTAATTGACCTAGGAAGTTAATTTTTGGATATTTTGTACAACTTTAGATTCTCTATTAATTGGCTTAAAAAGGGGCAATTTTTACGTTTTTGAGCCCTCAGCACCCTCTCCCCCAAAATGGGACAAAAATGAATTTTAATCCAAGGTCATCCCCACTCATATATGTCTAATCCGCCACCAAGCTGAGCCAATTGACTGATTTGGAGCGATTTTGGTCGGTACGAAGCAGAGTAAATTATTGCAATGTTCGGAGTAAAAAAAATAAAATAAAAATAAATATCTGACGTGGCCAAAAATTGTTTTAATGGTTTTCTAGGACCCCAAAAAAGATTTTGTTGGCAACCCCCCCCCCCCCCACCAAACCACCGTTGGCTGATACACTGTAATAGCCTGGTCTTCATTGACAATATGACATAGAAAATTCAGGCTGAAAAGCTTCTGATGACTTTAATCGATTAAGAGGGACTGCTTCTATTTTAATTGAACTTTTATCCTTTTAACAAGGTGTTCGATGCCTACAACAGCAGAATCAAGCTGTTAGCAGATTGTGACAGTAGCGAGTTTTTTAAATGATCTGTTTCAATGATGATAGCTGTCATTATCTGAGATAAATTTGCTAAAAGGTTCATGTTACAAAGTACAAGTAAGCCTATGAACATTGAACTTAGTTCTAACGTAATTTGGGTTCAGGACAAAACGACACTTGTTCGAAATTATGTTTACATTTTTACTTTCATTTTTTCCGTTAAATTATAATAATTTGTACATTTCGTTGGTACCTAAAATGAGGAAAATTATAGGTTAGATAGAATGCGAAACGCAAACTTTCCTAACATCGTTTCGCTGGTACCAATGTATGCAAAGTATTATGGTGAAAAATTTCACGTTATTTTTCGTGTACATAGGTAAAGCTTCGTAATCATTGCTAATTGGTTAACTGTTGGAAATGCGTGCAGTTTTTGTTCTTATTTGTATTTTTAAATAATTTGTTTATCATCTGCTTGGACTTTTTATACGTACATTTATAAACTTTTATTATCGCACTGCATTATTCTGTAGACTATACGTAGGTCTAGGTAGGTACCTATCTATCTGCTATAAATACATACGTATTAGTATCAGGTGACTACATTTATATAGGTACTGTGTAGGCGAGTTCTTTGTTTGATAATATTTTATAACAGACGCGAATATTGTTACTTCAAAGTTTTATAACTATAACAATAATGTTAACATTTCGGAACATTTTTCATTATTTGCTTTGTATGCAGCGAAAGTTTCATTCGTTTTGTCGATATATTTACTCGTATACAATACAATTATAAATAGATACCTATTTGTTTGTTTTGAAAACTTAAATTTCCGCATTGCTGCGGTAAAACGATCTTTGTAAAAGTGCGTTATTGGCTTAATTAGGAGAAGATTTTCACCCGACGAGGTAAATTGGCCTGTGTAGAAGATTTGATGGTCGAATAAAATAAAAGAAAGTTTTCTTTAGAAAGTTATCTGTTTCTCGTGTTGTACACAGCGCGATGTATACCAAATACGTATGGCGTATGTGGAAAAAATCTAGAAAAATTTTGAAATGGTTGAAAAAAGAAAAAAAAAAACGCCTCGGTAAAGTATTCGAGAAATATGTTTCCCAAAGGGTCGGCTATTCGTTTTCGTAAAACTTTTATATAACGTTTTAACGCGATAAACTTAAATAAAACTATACTTAAATTGCCGAACGTAAACTTCATAATTAGCTTTAGAAATCTAATTATAAACGAAAGGAAGAATAAAAGATGGAGGAAAAAAAAAGGACTATTGGAACTTTATTGAAAGTTTATATAAAAGTGAATTTTTGTATATACGTTAGTTAAAAGCTTTTGGAAAATGTTTAGATATGCTCTTTTTTGTTGTTGGTGTTGTTGTTGTTGTTGTTGTTGCTAAAACAAAAACGCATTCGGTATTACTGAGAATGGCAAATAAAAATTCGAGTAAGTCGAAAACAACTACCGAAGAGAATGTAATACGTAAAACGTATCTTAACGTTGTTGAAGCGTTAAGTGTCGTCATTTTTGATGTCAGTTTCGTTTTAAGAATTTTATTTTTTATTTTGTGTAAGACGCGACGTGTGCGTGTTTTTTTTTTTTTTGGTCCTTAGTATTGAATTTCATCCTTCAATTACGATTAAGGTCAATGGTAGCAAGAAATTGGAATTGCTTCGTTAGTGTGTTGGGGGGTTTTTTTCTTTACTGTGTTTGTTGCTGAAGTGAGTACTCGTGCCAAATTTTTAACTAGTTGAGTTTGAAATATTCCCATGAAAGGGATTCATCGATATGTATTACAAATATGTACTATTGAATGTATTATTCTTGATATGATTGAATTATAGCTTGCTTTACATTTAACTAGAGAAAGTATGATGTGGTCATAGAGCTAAAAAAAACTAACTCGCTTCATTTCTTTTAATTTTTTCATCGAATAGAACGATTAATTTTATACCCTAAAATTTGAAAGCTCTTCCAGGTCCAAGGTAGCTGAACTACCCTTTGATCTAAGTTTCTTTAAAATTGGCTTTCTAAACGATTAAAATATAATGCGAATAACTGATACTGGGTGTAGCAAAATTTTTGAAAATTTTCACATTATCAGTATTAGAAGGAAATCCCATAAACCTAAATCCAAAATATAAATCAGTAAAGGCAAGTAAAAAAATAAAAAAAGTCCTGTTGACAAAAGAGTGTAAAAATCAAGCATATGGAGTTATATCTGAAGTTGGGGTCAAAATGACTCTAAAATTTTTCCGATTCTAGTTCGATTCCAGAATCAAGTGGAAATTGGAGTCGTGGAACCATATTATGGAACGATAGTTATGCGTGTACAAAATTGGATGCTTAAGATTTGTCATCAACGGTATTTGAAGGGGAACCGGTGTCATGCTTGTTACATTTTTTAAAGATTAGTTCGAGTATTTTTCCATGATATGGCCCGTGGCTTTTAAAACTAAATTTGCTGAGCAAATGATTTTCAGTTTCGAGGAAAAATAAATTAATTAATAAATAAATATCCGAGGTAGCGAAAAATACTGGTAATGGCCTTCCGGGACACCCAAACGGATTTCGTTGATACTCCCCCTCTCAATGCACCGAAAGATAATCCGTAATAGACTGGTTTTCAATGACCACACGACGTAGAAAATCAGGCTAAAAATTGACGCTAGATTTGTACTCAGCTTATAAAATTAATTTTACCAATTTGAATTTTGAATTGAAAAATTTTTCAGCTTGATTTTATATGTCACGTTGTCAATGAAAACCAGGCTATTATAATCTATCGACGTACGGCGAAGGGGGGAGCAGGAGGAATCAACATAATCCGTTTTGGGGTTTGTAGAAGACCATTAAGACGATTTTTAGCCATGTTAGATATTTATTTTTATTTTTTAATTTTTTTAATTTTTTTCTCCGAACATTAAAATAATTTACTCCGCTTGATACCGACCAAAATCGCTCTAATTCGGTCAATCGGCTCAGTTTGGGAGCAGATTAGATATTTATGAGTGAGGATGAACCTGGGTCAAATTTTGGGGGAGGGGGTGCTAAGGGGTCAAAAACGCAAAAATTACCCCTTTTTAAGCCAATTGATAGAAAATCAAAAGCTGTTTAACATATCCAAAAATCAACCTTCCAAGTCAATTGGGAGGGGAGATATGTGGGGTTTTCCCCTTTTTTAACCATGAAAAGGGCTGTTTCCCTCCTATCTCCCCACCAAATTGAGCTAAGAAGTTGAAATTTGGTATGTACGTTTAGTTAGGGCTCTAGATGTGCCTTCTGGGGACTTTGACTTTTTAGCTTCATTCCATCCTTTCACTGCCCCAAAAGAAGTGGTTTTTGAGTCGTTTATTTCATTTTTTGAGTGCGTTCCCCGCATCACTCCCCACCAAATTGAGTTAGAAAGTTGAAATTAGATATGTACATTATGTGCCTTTTTGGGCTCTCGACTTTTCTGCGCCATTTCATGCCCTCACAGCTCCAAAAAAGTGATTTTTTGCTAGTTTTATTTTTTTATTTTTTGGATTTGTTCCTCGCATTACTCTCCTCCAAATAGAGCTAAGAACTTAAAATTAGGTATGTACATTTGGCAAGGGCCCCAGATGTGCCTTTTGGGGGTCTCAACTTTTCAGCATTATTTCACCCCTTTACAGCATCACACATGTGGTTTTTTTGTCGTTTTTTTATTTTTTGAGTTTGTTCTTCGCTTAACTTCCCTCCCAATTGAGCTAGTAATTTGAAATTAAGTATATATATATATATTTAGTAGAGACCCTAGATGTGGCTTTTTCAACCCCATTGCACCCCCCTCCCCCCTCACAGCTCTGAATATGTAGTTTTTTAGTCGAGCTTTATAATTTCTAATGTTTGTTGCTCGCATAACTTCCCTCCAATTGGGGCTAGGGAGTTGAAATTAGATATGTCTCGTCTGTAAGGACCCTTGATTATCCTTTGGGGGTTTCGACGTTTTAGGCCCATTGCACCCTTCCTATCCACCATGATGAATATGTAAAAAGCATCGGCTTGCGATGCTTTTTTTCAATCTCATTATTGTGATATGTCACGAAAATCAGGCTGAAAAAGCATTTCTCGATGTTGTTTTTCTTTTAAACTCCACCCATTGACCTGCCTATTACGTGTATCAACTTTCAATATGAAACTTTCCGCACAGTGCATAAACTGGCACAAACCTGTGGCTTAGTCTTAAAGTCGTGTATTTCTACCCTTGACTGCCAATTTTAGAAAATCGGCTGGTAAACGAGCGCAAAATAATACTTTCGTATCTAAATATTACTAGTACTAAGTTGAACTTATAAAAATGTTATTAATCCTCGTAAAATCTTGTTAATTGGCAACCTGTTATTTTCCATTTTGTTTACAGTGTTGTCGCCGCCGTGAACAATTGAACCATTTTGTTGTTGGTAAATTGGTAAATTTTAATCGTACGACCACGGCGACGAAAAAACATCAAATTTAATCACCCTGTAACCATATACCATAAAAGTAGCTGCCTTAGCAAGTTGCACGATAAAAATTCAATACGTTGTAAAACGAATGGAGGATTGTGGTATGTATCTCTCTACCTATATTAAATAAATGCTTATACTTACATAATACCGTTTATCTTCAGTCGAACGTGTATCATAAGTATATATATACATATGTGTGGTCGTACGTATGTGTGGGTCATTTAGCCTTTAAACGAACTTTACAGCGGATCATCATCGTCATCATCATCATCACTATCGTCGTATTAACTTAACGTTTAACCATTATTTAGCTCGATAATGTCGCCATCTTTGCCATCAGGAAACAGCATGCATATATTTTCTACGTATACTTACTCTTCTTAGTTACCTACGTGTATACGATTATTTTATATATCTCGTGAGAGTGGCAAAAGGGGTCGTAGATGAGGAGACGAAACGTCTGCATATAAATTTACCTGCTTAGTAAGCGAGGTGTATTTCTTAGCGTGGTATAATTTGCATATCTTAATTTTTATACGAATCGAAAATATATAGATATATGTGTATTAGAGATACTTTCAACGTAAAAGTAATTCTTTCCTGTAATAAGTTATGCAATTAATGGAGTGTGGGAAGCTGCGAAGAAAAATCCGTCTTACGCGTAGCACCACACTACGTACCTGAAAATATTAAAAGATGATAACGTGGGATTGCTTTTCAATAAACGAATAAGGTCGCCAAGATGAAAGGTACAGGTGTGCGGGGAATTTTGCCATTTTTCTCATCGCATTCCTTAATAGAATACACTTTACTTATATACGAGTATATAAGACGAAACTCAATGTACCTCTCTATCTATAGCTATATTTTTTGTCGTCGATAAAACGATTAGGTACGCTGGTGGTTTGCACCAAACCCCCATAGGTAGTAATTAGAGCTCGGTTGCGGCGAATACTCGGTGTGTCGTAATAATATAGTTAATTACACGACGACAGCATTTATTTAGTAGATTGATTACACTCTGTATCGAATTTCAAACCCTTGCTAATAGTAATTAAAAAATACGCTCGGAATTACCGTATCGTATATATACAGTGTGTACAATTCATCGTGGAATTGCTCCTTTTTTCTTTTCAAAGGTCCCGCCACTGAATCATCGAGTTTGCATAATTTAATTTTACCTTTTTTTGAAATTAACAGCATCCGCGTTTCATTTAGCAAATGTTAACGAACCATTTATTCTTCTTCGTTTGGCGACATGCTTACTAAAGCTAATTAAAAAATAAATCAATTTTAATGAAAATTAAATAACCGATTAATAATTGGCATCGTATTATAATGATTACAAATTCTCCAGAATATTATTCGATCCTTTGCATATTTAAAGGTATATGTGTTCGATACGAAATCCGTACTTTGCACCTACCATTTCGATTCGATTACATTTTTTCATTCGAACTGAACGATAACGAAATACATTTAATGAAATTCTTACGTAATAGATAAGTCGACGACAAGAAAAAGTGTCATTTGTCATATTTCCTCGGTAAATGGTTTTCATTTAGTGCATTAAATTTTCACAATAGATTGTAAACTTGGGTTTATTTGTGTATACGAATAGTTTCGAGTAACCTTATATTATTTATTTACTTATTTTTTATTATTATTATTTTTTTTTTTGAAAAATTCTTCGAATCGTAATGACATGATAATATTTTGTAGAATAGGGTTTGAAATAAAATCAAGCAACTTTTTTTCCGTTCGCCCAAAGTATAATAATCGAACGTATTTCACTGGTAATCGAGTGTAATAAAATAGCTTCGATGCAGAACTGGACGGTGGTGATGGCGATGTCGATGACGGTCACTTGGATACATGTCATAACGTGGAATGGAGGTTGTCAATATAATGCTGGTTCCAGAGGCAATATGCCTATATGCTATGAGCACCGTGTATACCATTTGTAAAAAATTGTTTCCATTTCGACTTAGACGTGTTATCTCGCTACAGCAGCGATTCTCAAATAACCTCTGCGTCTTTACTCGGCCATATAATGGAATGAGAAATATCATTCGTGGTTTTTTTTTTCCCGCTTCGGGATACGGTTACAAATTATAGTGTGTTGTGCCGAATCGTTGGCGGTCGTTTGGTTGCCATCGAGGCGAAAATTTCTGCGACTGTTGTGTTGATGAAAGTTCGTATAACTTCGATGTTTGCAAGTTCAAAACGAGGGTTTTTTTTCCTGAACCCATTTTCCAGTCAGTTTTCTAAAAATGCGAAGTGTAGCTGCGATGATGTATCGTTGTTGGTTTTCCAGCATGAAAGAACGAAGATAGGTACCTACCATCTAGAATCTATTTTACTTAGGATACTCGAACAGTTAAGAAAGCTGAAAAGTGAATTTCACTTCTTTGTGACCCTGAAAAATCAATTTAACACAAATGCCTTCTGGCCTTTGTTGGTCTGAATCATAATTCACTCTTCTTGAATGTTTTTCCTTAATAATTAATTGTTTCGTTTTTAATGGTCAGAATGGTTCAAATTTGATTGGTGTGTTCGGATCCAGCACTTTTATGTTTCAAGTTTCAGTATGCTAAATTTAGACTGAGGGTAACCAAAACCATGTGAAAGATTTCATCATTTCACAATTTTTTGACTTTTTTATTCGCATGAAAGTTAATTTTTTTGCTTAAAAACAGACGAAATGCGCGCAGATTAGGACTTTGTTTGAGGAATTTATCGGTTTTCTTAGTACTTGTTACCAAAACCACTGAAAAGATTCAGTTACTTTTCGTTTTTTGCTCTAATTTAGTTGGAAACCGCTTTTTTTTATTGAATTGATAGAATATGGCCATTCAGATGCTCTTTATAGAAAATAACGTATTATTTCGTTTGGTTTCAGTTATAGTTATTATGAAAAAACATGGTTGAGAACCATTCTTATTTCCAGTACCAAATACCACAAAATTTCGGAATTTTTGAGAAAATCACAATACCAGTACAGTACTGTACTGTACTGTACTGTGCAGGTAAAATATCAATATGAGACTACCAGTACCATTCCGCCCAATTAAAAATCTTAATATCAAGTACCAGTACCATACCATCCAGTTCAAAATCCCAATACTGTACTACAGTAACATACCATCTGGTTAAAATTTTTACTACTAAACCACCTGGTTCAGAATCCCAATATCAAGTACCACTACCATACTGTACAGTTTGATGTACTAATACCAATATTACCAGTGCCATATCACCCAGTTCTAAAATCTTAATACTAAATTGCCATTAACTTACCTCCGAATTAAAATTCCCAATACCAAGTTCTAGCACCATACGGCCCGGTTTGAAATACCAATACCAATTACAGGTACCATACTACCCAGTTCTAAATTCTCAATACTATGCTATTAGTACCATATCATCGAGTTCAAATTCCCAATACCAAGTACCAGTTCTATACTACCTAGTTCAAAATCTCAGTACCAATTACCAGTGCCATAGTGGCCAGTTCAAAATCCATATACTGTGCTACAGTACCATACCACTCGGTTCAAATTCCCAGTACCAAACCACCTGGTTCAGAATTCCAATACCAACTACTAGTACCATACTGCCCAGTTTGAAATCCCAATAGCAATTACCAGTGCCATACCATCCAGTTCTAAATTCTCAGTACTATGCTACCAGTACCATATCACCGGGTTCAAATTCCCAATACGAAGTACCAGTACTATACCACCCAGGTCAAAATCTCAATGCCAATTACCAGTACCATACTGCCCAATTTAAAATTCCAACACCATACTACAGTACCATACCACCTAGTTTAATTTCCCAATTCCGAGTACCAGTACCAAACTTGCCTGGTTCAGAATCCCAATACCAAGTACCAGTATCATATTGCCCAATTCAAAATCCTAAACCCAATTATCAACATCATGCTGCCCAGTTTGAAATCCCAATATTGTGCTACCAGCACTATTCCATGTGGTTCAAATTCCCAATACCAAGTACTAGTACCCAACATCATACTGCCCAGTTCGAAATCCCAATATTGTGTTACTAGCACTATTCCATGTGGTTCAAATTCCCAATACCAAGTACCAGTACCATACTGCCCAGTTTAGAGTTCCAATAATAAATATCGGAACTATAGTTCTAAATCCCAATATCAATTATTAGTATCATACTGCCCAATTTAAAATAGATACCATGCCTACCACAGAAAAGTGTTAATCTGAAATCCCAATCCCATCCTGTTTGGGAAAAATACCGTGGTACTCAACTCTAGTGAAACGTACTACTTTTTACAAGTTTATCGTTAAAAACTTTTTTTTTAATAATTGAAACTTTCAACTTTAGGTAATTTTTCTACAGAATTGCAATTTTTTTCAGAACTGTAACCAAAATCATGCAGAAGATTCTGTTATTTTCTAATTTTTTTTCACATAGAAAGTGGGGTCTATGATGAAATAAGTAGAAAGCACTCAAAGCCCAGAATTATTTATTTATGTATCTTTCGCCGTTTCTATAACCGTAACCACTCATAAAGGATTTCGTTATTTTATCACTTTTTGCTCCTACTAGTTTGGAAATTGCTTCTTTTGATTAAATCAATGAAAAAACACAAATTTTTGAAGTCTGTTTCGTAAATTAAGCATTTTTTTTGGAAAATAACTTATTGTTTGAATTGGTTTCAATTTCAGTTATTTCGAAATAATACACATCTGTATAGGTTTATCGTTATAAACAGATTTTTTTGAATAACGACAACTATATCCTTTAAAACTGGGCAACATTTATCTAAGATTATTTTTAAAATCACCGTAACCAAAACCACTCAAAATATTTCGTTATTTCGCGATTTTTTGCGTTCATTCATCTGATACTTGCTAATTTTGATTAAGTCAATAGAAAACTGTCAATTTTGCCCAATATTTGGCATGTTTAAGCACTCTTTATTGAAAATAACGTATCGTTTGGTTTGGTTTTGGTGACAGTTACTGTAAATGAACACAAATTTTTTCATCTTCATCTTCCAAAAACCGCTCATTTTGAATAATGGTCATTCGAATCTTTCAAAATTCGGCAATATTTAGCAAATTTGAGTATTTCTCCTGAATATCTGTAACTAAAACCATTTAAAAGGTTTCGTTATTTTATAATTTTCTTAATGTTTTTCGTTTGAAAATTGCTTTTTTTTTTATCAAACAGATGGAGATACACGAGTTAAAGCATAATTTGACGAATTAACACACTTTTTTACTGTAACTGTAACCGAAACCATTCTGAAATATTTCGTTATTTTACAATTTTTTATTCCTATTGATTTGAAAAGTGATTTTTTGTAATCAGGCGTATGAGGAACACACAATTTAGGGTATAATTTGACGCATTTAACGTATTCGATACCAAAAATGGCGGTTGATTTTGATTGGTTTTGGTTATAGATGATGCAAAGAATACAAATTTTCTCAAGTTGTTACCAAACATACTTAAACAATTTCTTTTTTCGCGTAATTGCTCCCAAAACCTATAAGAAAAGGCAAAATTCGAGAATTTTTCGGAGTAACCGTAACAGAAACTATTTGAAATAAATCGTTATTTCGCGATTTTAGCGTACAGACATCTCTGTGCGATTTTTCAAATTAAATTTTTTGTGCTCGCGAATAGAAAAATACTTGCAGATGCCTGAAATTGTACTGTAATAAGTATTTGAGAATAACATTTCAACCAATATGAATCATTCTTTGCAAAAAAAATACGTGTGCCTAATAATATACTACATTCCTAAAATTCTTGAATGAAACTTTACCCAAATGTAAAGTTTTAATTACAAAACTGCTGTAATCAGTTAAGTAAAAGCATCTTTTGTAAATTCATGCCAACTTACCTTTAACAAAAAAATCAAACTCGCCTTTTTTTTAATTGAATTTTTTTCATAAGTTGATAGAAATACTATGGCTGCGAACTAAAAATTGGTAATTTCCGTTTGAAATGTTATCAATTTTCAGTGTGAAGTATAAATTCAAAATGTGTTCGAGTAAAATTGATTTTACTAAAAGGCTTTATAGAGTTGAACAAATTCTATTGATACTTACCACTTGGTTATCTGTACTTTTTTTACGCACAATTATTACAGTGTTTTTTCTTTTGTTTCTTACACTAAATTAACACATCGACTCGAGCCAATAAAAGATGTTCATTGCTTGAAAGCTGTACTTACGCAATTCCAAAGTGTATCAAAAATAAGGTCAACTCGGAACTACTGATGTACTGAGAACTAAAGTGTATACCTTCTGGATAAATGGTTCTTGTGGGAATTGGCAGTCTCTCTACCCTTGTAGTATAAACCTAGAATACAGCTCAACGTAGTGTATATATTTTCGCATTTCGTTGATACGTAGTAGTTGATAATACGCGATACACCTAGACCTACTCACCTAGCTATTTTTATCGCTAAATAAACATCAATAAGAAAATATATAATTTCCCGTGTGGAAGTCATATATCAGGTGAAACCTTCCGAAACAACTCTGTGTCAACATAATGCGAGATAGGTATCGGTCAATTTATAAAAAAAAATTGTATCGCGTTACCTGATGTTTATTTGTTTTGCAGCTATCTGTACTGCCTACGTGTACTCAATACGTATGATGAAATTATATACGAACTATTCGTATTACATTTTGGTAATAAATATTTTTTTTTTTAAGAATACTAAAAAAAAAGCCCAACTATCCATTCCTGAAATGAAAAAAGAGGCATTCTTTGATGTTGTTTCTTGAACAGCGATGAGGGTACAGGTAGATATTGAAGTGCATAGCCGAAACCCCCAAAAGGCACATCTAAAACCCCTACTAAATGCACCGACAAAATTTCAACCTGATAGCCTAATTTTGAGGGGAATTATGTGTGTCCCAAACTTATAAAAAAGCTATTTTTTTTAGTCTGATTTTCGTGAACCATCATAATTATGTGAATGAAATTTCCCAACCAGTGGTAAGGGTGGGAGAGGGGGATACAATGTGGTTAAAAATTCGACGCTAACAAAACGTACACGCATCTAGGATCGGTGCGAAATCTACATGCCAGATTTCAACCTTCTAGCCCAATGGGTGGGGGGGGGGTGCGAGGAATAAACTCAAAAACAAGAGAAATCGACCAAAAACATTTTCAGAGTTGTGAGGAAATGTACCAAAGCTGAAAAGTCGAGAACCCCCACCCCCCATATATCTAAAACCCCTACTGAAAAATTAAACAATTTAACTTCTTAGCTCAATTTGGAGAGGAGATAGAGAAGGAACTGCCTTTTCTCGAAGTCAAAACAGGGAAAACTCCTCATATCTGCCCTGCTAATTGACCTAAGAGGCTGATTTTTGGATATGTTATACAACTTCGAATAGTCTATCAATTGGCTTAGAAGAACTGTAGTTTTGCGATTTTAGCCCCTTAGCACTCCCTTTCCCAAATTTGGGTACAACTGTGAATTTTGATCTAAGATCATCTCCACTCTTGAATATCAAATCCGCTGTAAATCGAAGCCTATTTTACAAATTTTATCGATTTTGGTCAGTATCAAAATGAGCAAATGCTTTTTAGTTTTGACGGAAAAAATGAAGTAATAATAATAATAAATATCTGACATGGCCAAAAATTGTCGTAATGACTTTCTAGAACCCCAAAATAGATTTTGTTGATATTTTCTGCCCTCCTCATTCGCCGTAGGTTGATAGAATGTAATTGCTTAGTTTTCATTGACAATATGACAGAAAATTGGGCTAAAAAAGAAAGACTTTATAAAAAAAAACTATAATTTTCGAGTTATTACAGGCTGCAATGGTGTTGAAAAGTGGAAACCCCCAAAAGGCTCATCTAGAGCCTCTATTAAATATACATGTCAAATGTCAACCGCTTACCTTAATTTGAAGGGGAGATATGCGTGGAACATCCATTTTTCAAGGTCGAAAAGAGGAAAAATTCTCATTTCTTCCATCCTAATTAGCGCAGGAGTCTGATTTTTGGATATGGTATGCAACTTTTGATTTTGTATCGATTGGTTTTATAACGAATAATTTCTATTGTTTTCGCCTTTCAGCACCCCCCCCCCCTTTAAATTTTGGCTCAGCTGAATTTTGGCCCAAGGTCATCCCCTCTTGAAAATATCAAATAGACTCCCAATCTAAGCCTACTTTCTAAATTTGACTGATTTTGGCCGCTATCAAGCTGATCAAACGATTTTCAGTAGGCGTGGGTGGGAAGAGGCGGGGTTGGGGGTGAACGAAATAAATGCTTGACATGGTTAAAAATGGTTTTAATGGTTTTCTAGGTCCTTGAATCGGATTTCATTGATATTTCCACTTTCCCATCCACCATAAGTTGAAGTCCGTAATAGGCTGATTTTCATTGACAATAAAGGCGTAGAAAATCAGGCTAAGAAAATCGATACAATATAATTTATCAAATTTCTTCGTGCCGATGACAACTGATGAAGTTTTCACTTGTTTTTTCCTACAATACCTATCTATATCTGTTGTCTACAGATCCGGAGAGAAAATGTCGATTTCATCGGCCCAGCCATGGAATACTTCATCGGAGCGTGATTAAAAGGAAAAAAAAAAGGTCTCGTAAAAAAGTTAAAAGAAAAATGGAGTTCGTAACACAACCTATTGACTCGGTCGATGTATTAATTTATTTATTCAAAAGTGGTCACGCGATTTCGCATGTGTCGCGGTTAATTCGAGTATTTAAAAAGTTGAAAGCTTAGATTTCGCTGCGAATGCTACAGTTCAGGCGAAGTTTGAGGGTTTTTTATATTCAATGTATATATTTTCCAAAAGGTTTATGCGGAATGTTGAAAACATTTAGAATGATTATTGAGCCTATGAAAGGTGTTATTATCAGGCGGAGTGAAGTTTAATGGTTACGATAATTATGAAGCATACGAAAACGACAAAAAGCCTAATGAATTTTGGACACGAATTCAAAGTCGTGGCTCGTGGACAAGGATAAGCTACACTTTATATCTCGAATTAATCGAATAACCCACTGAATCTTGTATACAGTTAAAGATACACTCACAGCTGATTGATAAGCCGATATGGGATTCGATATTTGAAAAGCTTGCTGATTCATTTGATTATTGGAAAGATTTCAGTGAATGAGGTGTTCGCACGAGGCCGAGGTGTTGGATTGAAATGCCATGTTATTCGTACTTTTATATAAATTACTATCTACATTCTGATAGGCTTTGATTAACTTTTGCCATCTCAATTAAGGCTTTTGAAAAACTGCCTTCGGTTCTTCATTTCCTGCTGACCGAGCTAAAGTTGTACTCTCTTTTCGCAATTGGCTTTATTCGAGTAGATTTAATACGATTTTACGAGCAGTGCTCATTCTTCGTACGCTTTATTCTTCCTTTTATTTTGTTTCTTCTTCTTTTTTTTTTTTTTTTTGCAACGAATAAATTTTATTATTACCAGAATTTGGCTACCATTTGAAGCTTTGAAAGCTTATCTGAATGTACCGGGTGTTCCGAATTAATCTGGCCATCTTTATACCAAAGTTAGGTCAACTCATAAGACTTACATGTGTAATGTTTAGCATACTCAAAAATCGAAGGGGCTAAGATATGATACTTTTAAAATTTCGTTTTCACCCAAACATGAAAGCTGAATTAAAAATTCATTGAAAAAAAATTATCAATCATAAAAATTTACTGTTTGCTTTGAAACATGGTATATACTCTCGATTATGTGTGATATAAAAATCAAGAGTGAGGGTAAAGTGGTTCGTAAAATGTGACAAAATTAATACAAAAAAACATGACTAAACATTTGTAACTTTTTTGATTTCTTGTGAATAATTCTTAAAAAAGCTATTATGAGCACCTCATTAAAATTTTTTTTAATTAACGGGAGAGTATCTTGAACTCAGTTATTAGGGTAGTAACTCCGAGGGTTGCAGTTATGTGGAGAAAAAAATATTGATTGAAGAAAAACTAATTTTGTCATTTTTGAACAAAAATAGGAAAAAAATTTCAATTTTGAAAATAAATGCGAGAGGTTTTCCATTGAGTAAAATTGATCAAGTTTGGTATCATTTTAACAGAAATTTTATCAGAAATCTAATTTTTCAATCATTTCATCTCTGTGTTGCTTGTTTCTCAGACTGTGGAGCAAAACTCGAATTTTGGGACTCGTTTCATCGCCTTTTTGACACTCTCCTAACAACATTTATCTGCAAAAGTACCAAAAGTACTATTTTTTGCATGCAAAAATGCCAGTTTTCCTGGGCCAACATCACAGTTTGTAAACCAGCTCATCCCCACTCTTGATTTTTTTACCACAATGTTACACTCATATTCACTGCCTTGTTAAGCAATCGTTTTGCTACTCTCACATTTACCTTCAAAATTAGAATTTTTTTCCATTATTGTCCAAATATCACCAAAAATTTTAAGCTATGTCATATTGTGAATGAAAGCCGAGCTGTTACAGTCTATTGACCAACTGTGGATGAAGTGGGGGGGGGGGATATCAACAAAATCCGTAGAAGATCATTAAGACGATTTTTAGCCATGTCAGATATTTATTTATTTCCCGAACATTAAAATCATTTACTCCGCTCAATACCGACTAAAATCGCTCCAATTCGGTTGATCGGCTCAGTTTCGCGACGGATTAGACATATATGAATGGGAATGAACTTGCGTCAAAATTCAGTTATGCCTGAATTTTGGGGAGGGGGTGCTGAGGGGGTCAAAAACGCAAAAATTGCACCTTATTAAGCTAATTGATGGAGATTCAAAAGTTGTATAACATATTCAAAAATCCACCTTCCAAGTCAAGTAGGAGGGAAGATATGGGGGTTTTTCCTTTTTTTTGACCCTGAAAAAGGGTTGTTCCCTTCTTATCTCCCTGCCAAAATGAGCTAGGAAGTTGAAATTTGGTATTCATATTTAGTTGGGGTCCTAGATGTGCCTCCTGGGAGTTACAACTTTTTAGCTCCATTGCACCTTCTCACAGTCATTAGTTTTTCTCATTTTTTGAGTTTGTTCCTCGCGTAACTCCCCTCCAAATTGAGCTAGGAAGTTGAAATTGGATACGTACATTTAGTAAGGGCCCTAGATGCGCTTTTTGACCCTTTCACAGCCCCAAACATGTGGTTTTTTGTTCGTTTTTTCTAATTTTTAGTTTGTTTTTCACATAATTCCCTTCCAAATAAGGCTAGGAAGTTGAAATTAGGTAGGGCCTGTTTGTAGGCCCCCCTGATGTGCCTTTTGAGGGTTTCGACTTTTTAGCCCCATTAAACCCTTCCTACCAACAATGCTGATTAAGAAATTCATGATCATTTTTTCAATTCTAATGATTTTAATATGTCACGAAAATCAGACAGAAAAAGCATCACTTTGCGCTGCCTTTTTTTTATTCAATTGGTATTTTTTTCCTCGTATAAATACAACCCTCGAGGTTACCACCCCAACCATTGTGTTGAAGGTGCTCTCCTGTTTGTTTTAAAATTTTTTAATAAGGTTCTCTTATTAGCTTTTCAGAAGTTATTCACAAAAAACTAAAAAAGTTACAAATTTTTAGTCATTTTTTTTGTATTTATTTGGTGATATTTTACAAACCACTTCACCCCCATTCTAAATTTTCCTACGATACGTACTCGAGAGTATAATTTTTATCATTGATAATTATTTATCTATGAATTTTCAAAGTGAACTTCAGGTATGGGTAAAAATTAAATTTTGAAAATAGCATATCTCAGCCCCTTCGATTTTTAAGGTATGCTAACCATTACGCATGTAAGTCTCATCAGTTGACTCATCTCCGGTATAAGGATGACGAGGTTAATGCGGAACACCCGGTATATTTAACGCTTATACGTTGATACCGAAGTGTATCGGAACGTCGCACAGCAATATAATCTCATTTTTTTAAAACACCAGAAAAAGAACGTTCATTAAAAGTGTATTTGATCCATCTTTTTAACTTTCACCGCTTTCGTTAAAATTTCTTTCCATAGGTAGGCTTTTTTTTTTTACCAGCGTGTTAAATAAAAAACAAAACGGAAGGGAAAGAGAGAAGAGCGAGCTTGCTGCATATACGAGCACCGTTTGAAAATGCTAAAAAGCGAGGAAAAACTTCAATTGAGCGTGACTTGATGCGTGTCAAGAATTAATTTTTGCGATTAGACGTTCTCAATTTTCGATGAAAATAAGTTCGTCGATATAAGCCATCCTTTTATTCACTTTTCGTTGTTTGATGTTCCGTAAAAGTAACTCTATTATCGCCTCTTATTTTTCTTCTTCCTCTTATTTATTTATTACTATTTTTTTTTTTTACCTCTCGTACTCGTTCTTGTTGCGCTGGAATAAAATACTGAAATGATGCGAATAATAGCGAAACGTGATTATGAAAGGGTAAAAAAATGCTGTTACCGGATAAATTTTAATTATTTATATTTACGAGACATTTTTATATGTACGTTTGAAAACCTTGGGGAAAATTCTCGTTTAATTTGTTCGAATATCTACCATAAGTGTAGGGCGTACTTGTAGAACACATGTTGTTTAATGCATTGTCTACATCGATTCGAATGCATTCGACAAATAGCTTACGATATTACGTAGGTAGTAGGTAGATATAGGTACATATGTGTACTCTATCGTTTGGAAAAGAATCGTATAAAATTTTCGAAATTCATTCGATAAATTTTTTATACACTTACACAGAAGTATTTACAAATTTAAAATTAAATTATGGAAATCTATTTTTGGAAAAAAATGCGTTTTACAATGGTAGATGGTACGTACATAGATAGGCAGGTCGAGGTACGTACCTAATTCGTTGTTTTTGAAAAAGTCGCAGTGAATTTGTTACGTTGAGATGACAATAGCGCAGAATTACAAATACACATTCGACTCAATGTTGAACTTATTCCCTGGGCAAACAAGACAACACGTATTTCATATCAAGATGTGAACTGCGTTCAAAAGGCATAATTTCATACAACTTTGAGCCACGCTGCTATATTCCCATTTCTCTGCTTCTTCGTCGTTTCCGATTTCTCGCGTGATTTTTTCTTTTCTTTTCTCTCCTTTTTTTTTTCCTCTAGAAGAAATCTGTGCAAATATTTCTATTCGACATTTTCTTTTTATTTCGTTCCCTTTACGCGTAGATCTAATCCTTGGGATGTATTTGACGTGTGCTTTTTTTTTTCTCTTCATCTCGATATCGGTATGTAATTTAAAAATGGTATTTTGATAAGATACATGTATTGGAAATAAAATACTTATATCTATTGTTGAGAGTAAGCAGGTGTTTTATGGAGTGTTACAACTTTAAATTATGCACTTACTGGGTAAAGTGCTCGTTAAATTCGCAATAAGTCAACTACCTGGCATTCCACTAGTTTGCTACAATCAAGCATCAATACTGTTATTTACTTAATTTACCGTATTTACTGAGACTCAGAAATAATTTTTTTTTTTTACCAATATTAACATATGAAATCTTTGAACATGATTCGTCTCGTAAATACGGATTTTCTATCGCATTCTCATATGAGATTTGAAAGAACTGAAATATATTTCGTCATTTGTGGCAGGATCTTGGTTGTAGTGAGAAATGTTACGAAATAAGTGATCTATTTAGTGTGATCCAGTTGTTGTGAAAAATTAATAGATATGATATTTGATCTCGATGCATCATTCCTGGCATAAGGAATTTAACGAATATATGATTTTGTGATTGGTTCTTTACTGGGAAATAATGATGATGCTGAGATGTAGGTATTTCATTCAAAAAACATCGAATCAAAAATCAAAAATTTAGCATCGAAAATGTTACGTTTTCAGATAATGACATGCAGCTGTAAAACATATCCATCTTAATTTATTTTTCAATTTTTTTTTTGTATTTTAATTTTTTTTATTTCCTAATTTTTTCAATTTTTTAATGTTTAAATTTTTTTTCATTTTACTGTTTTTTGTTTGATTTATTAATTTATCAAATTTTCGAGTTTTTTATCAAAAATTTCAAATTAAAAATCAAAAACGTCACGTTTTCAAAAAATGACCTCCGGCCCTAAGACTTATCCATGTCAGAAATACCCAAACCTGATCAAAATTCACGGAAAGCGGAAATTTTATATGCATATTTTGACCCCCTTTCAAGGAGCAAGGGAGGGGGTACAGATTTGGAACGCACTTAGATAAAAAATGTTGAAACAAAAGTTGTATAGCATTAAAAAACGAAAATTTTTACTTCTTTGACTTTTTTACACTCTGCAGGACGTGGGCGAGAGCTAGGGGGTCTAGAAAAAAATTATTTTTGAAAATCTCTCAACTATCCAGTTTACAATAATTCTCAAAAAATTGGTTGATTCGCTCTAATCATATTGAATCGTACCTTTTTCTCAAAAAAAAGGGGGGCGTTGCACTTCAAAAATTTACAACTTTCTCAAGGGATAGGTCTGTTATTCTGGAAAAATTCGAAAAACTGATTCAGACAAACGTTGTAGAGGATTAAAAGACAAACATTTTCAGTTTTTTAATTTTTCTTCAGGTGGTCACAGGACAGAGCTATGGTAAAAAAGAAAAAAAAACTGACGCTTGAAAATTCCTCTTGAAATCAATATTTGCACATACGTGAGCCAGGCATAAATTCCAGCGAGACAAAACATTAAACGAGTCTACTGCAGGGGTTATTGTGGTCGCAGAATTCGATTTTGACAGCAATTTAGGCGTTTAACCCACCAAAATTTGCCAAATTTTAGACATCAGTGTCGATTTATGAGGTCTAAAATCTACTGATCTATACGAATGAGAGGTTTTAGTTTTTGGACCAAAATTGGGCCCCAAATTGGGGTGTTACAATTTCAAAATTTTGCAAAATCCACACAAATGGGTATCGGATTTGGTATGTGGGTTTTCCAATGTGCTGTTTCGGGATCTTGAAAGTGATAAGGTCTTAGACAATTTGAAGCTTGTTTAATTGACATCCATAGTACCTAAAATTTGGAAAACTTTGGGTTTTAAACCTCCCCTTCAAAAGCCGAATTTGGGCCCATCGCTCAAATGCTTATCAAAACGAATTCCGCAATCACAATAATCCCTGAATTAGGCTCATTCAATTTTTAGCTGGCTGGAATGCATACCTGACTCGCCTAGGCGTAAATTGTTCATTTCAACAGGGATTTTCAAGTGGCAGTTTCTTTTAGCTTGATTTTTTATGTCATATTGTCAATGATAACCAGGCAATTAATCTATCGACCAACGGCGGTTGAGGGGGGGGGGGCGGAATACTAACATCCGTTTTGAAGCCATAGAAGACCATTAAGACAATTTTTAGCCATGTCAGATGTATTTTTTATTCATCTTTTATTTTTTTCCCTCCGAGCATTAAAATTATTTACTCCGTTCAATACCGACCAAAATCGCTCCAATTTGATAAATCGACTCAGCTTGGTAACCGATTAGATATATATGAGTGGGGATGAACTTGGGTCAAAATTCAGTTATGCCTCAATTTAGGGGAGGGGGGCTGAGAGGATCAAAAACGCAAAAATTGCCCCTTATTAAGCCAATTGTTAGAAGATCAAAAGTTATATCACATATCTAAAAATAAACCTCCTAAGTTAATTAGGAGGGGAGATATGAGGGTTATCCCGTTTTTTGACCTTGAAAGGGGGCTTTTCCTCTCCTATCCCCCTCCCCCAAATGAGCTAAGAAGTTAAAATTTGGCATGTAGATTCAGCAGAGGCCCTAGGTGTGCTTTTTGGAAGTTTCTTCTTTTCAACCTCGTTGCACCCCCTCACAGTCTTAAACATATGGTTTTTTGGTCGATTTTTCTAATTTTTAGTTTGTTCCTCGCATAACCCCTCTCTAAATCGGGGTAGGAAGTTGAAATTAGGTATGTCTCCTCGTAGGGACTGTTGATGTGCCTTTTGGGGGTTTCCACTTTTCAGTTCCATGGAATCCTTTCCACCCGTAATGCTTCATGATTCTTTTTTTTCTTCATTTTCTTTTCGCCAGAACCTCGTTCCATGACCATTTAAGAAAAAAATAAAAGAACGAAAATGTTTATCTTTTAAAGCTCTATTTTTCTAATTTTTTCGAATAACGGACTTATCCCTTGAAAAAGTTTCAACCTTTAGAAGGGCAACTCCACCCCACCTCCCTCAACTCTTTGAGAAAATGTGACGGTGCAACATTTGTTTTATTTAACATGATGGTGGGAAGTATTGTGCAAGAAAAACGCTGGTAAAAGTGAATTAACCAAATTTTTGAAAATTATTTTTGTCGATTGGTAATTTTTAAAAATGATTTTTTTCCAGACGTCCTCTCTCCTCCCCACTACCACCTAACAAAATGAGTCAAAGAAGTGTAAATATTTTTTTTTTTTCACGCTTTATCACTTTTGTTTCAACATTTTTTTTCGTAAGTGAGTTAATTGGGAAGTAATTGCCAGAAAACTTGAATTTGAACTCCCTTGCTCCTCAAAAGGGGGTCGAAATATGCATGGATAATACATATTTCGCAATTTCCGCTTTCCCTGAATTTTGATTGGGTTAAAACCTAAAAAGTCTGTACTAGTAGGTCGTATAAAATAAAAATAAACTACTGCAATTCATTAGTCGCTCAATGTGAACTGTGATTTGGATTTCACTGTTAAGAGAGTAATTTTGTGTACGATTGTTGCGTTTGAACATGGCTCAATTTAAGAATTAGCTACAACGTTACACATTTTCAAGATGTAGTGTAAAAGAGGAATTCTAACTTTGGGCTGGTTTCGATTTGGATTATTTAAAAGTTGGTTGTAGGTACTCGGTACCTATCTACCTTGTACCTAGCTACCTACTACCTACCACCTATTGTACAACTAACATTAAAAGACATGTGATTTGTCGTATATGTATGCTAATCTTTACACGTGTGTGCTTAGAAAATCTGCTTATGGCACAGAGAGACCTTGTTTCTGTTGTAGGCACTAATGGTGTATGCTGTTGTTACAGTTATGGGCTGGTACCTAGCTACCTACCTTTGTTTTTTCGTAAAATAAATTGTTACATTGGTAGTATTTGGTCATTTGAATAGTATAATATAAGTTGAATCAATGTGTAGTGGTGGAGCACAGAGAGGGCTT
Source organism: Ferrisia virgata (assembly GCA_900060175.1). Classification (NCBI taxonomy): domain Eukaryota; kingdom Metazoa; phylum Arthropoda; class Insecta; order Hemiptera; family Pseudococcidae; genus Ferrisia; species Ferrisia virgata. The sequence goes on from FIZR01010879.1 coordinate 51,285, forward strand.
AATTTGACGATGAAAAATTATATTATAATTACCTTCGTTATGTGATGATGATCTTTGCTATAAATTTTCCCCTTGCCGCGCGTTGCACACGATAACCATTTTTCATCTGTGTAAAAAAAAATCACTTGTCAGTGGTTAGCTCGACGAGTATACCTATTTTGAATCGTTTAGCGTCGTTTAGCGTGCTTGGCAAATGAAGCTGAAAAAGTAAGTATAGAGGCATGCAAATGGCTCGACCGTCTTTAAAGTGTTGAAAGAAATATTACCTACTTGGGGTTAATAAATTCCTATATCGATTTATTTTTTCGTTTTTTGATTCGTTTTATAATGTAGAGAAGATGTGGTTCAGCTGTCTTGATTTTTAGCTCCAGTAAGGTAATAAGGTTTAAGTATATAGAACAATGAATTATCGGTAATAGGAGGTGTAATTTTGATTTTCTTTTTTTCATAATTAAATAGAACTTTGTGATTTGTTATACGAAGGTGGAATTAAATTTAAATAAATATTATACGAAGTTGATGAAATTGCTAACAATGCGGTGTTTGATTTATTTTTTCTGGGTTACTATCATTTTTAATGAAGGGAGGTCGGAGATGGATTATTCAGACGAGAATATTATCAACAGTAAAATTTAACTAATGAGTATGAAAAAGTAAATGATTAAATCCTTTTTTTGAAAAAAGAAAAGAGGTGGGTCATATTGATTGACTTTTTTTTACCCCCTTTATTCTTACAATTTAGTACAATGGGGTAGGTTAATGTACTCTCTGCTTTTCATGATTCTTCTTTCTCAGTTTGAATATGTACGAAGAATTCATTGTGTGCATTGTGTTTGAGGGAGAATTCTCCCTTTGCCTATGGCCGAAAAAATTTTATTTTCTCAGAAAATGGGACTATCAAGCCGAAAAAATTCTGTAAATTCCTCAAATACCTGCAAAAATGTACTTTTTAAGGATTAGGGGTCATTATGTGAAAACGTGACGTTTTTGATATGACATTTTTCTACTCAGTGCTGCCAATCACATTGATTTTTGATTGAAATTTTATAATTCATAAGAATGAAATTTTAGTTCTTAAGTATAATATTTTGGTGTTGAAAAGGAGAATTTGGTGTTGATATTCAACGTTGGGAGCGCCTGTTCAGAATTTTACTCGAATTTCAAAAACCCATGATGAAAAATAATTGGATGAAAATTGACCTAAAATTTGAAAAAAAGTCGTTATAAATCATTGAAAATGAGGCAAAAGTTTGATAAAAATTGGTAAAATATGCAAAAACGTAATCGAAAATCACGAAAAGATGTTGAAAAATGGGTAAAAATTGACCTAAAATATCAAAAAACTCGTTAAAAATCATGAAAATTGTGTAAACAGTACAGAAAATTGATCAAAATTCATGAAAAAACGTTGAAAAATGAATGAAAATTAGCCTAAATTATGAGAAAATTGTTAAAATTCATCAAAAATTGGATTGAAAAAAAAAACTAAAATAAGAAGTTAAAAGTGTGAAAAATTAATTAAAAATCAGATTAAAATGGGTGAAAAGTACAGAAAATTGACAAAAATTATGAAAAAATTCTTTTAAAATCATCAAAAAATGTGATAAAAATGGAAAAAAGGGCAAAAATTTTTGATCGGAAATCACGAGAAAATTATGAAAAATGGGTGAAAATTGACCTAATAACGGAGACAAATTAACATCAAAAAAGGGTTAAAATGTAAATAAATGGTACGTTTGAGATTTTTGCTGGAATTTGTTCGGTTGGGTCCTAATAAGCACCATTTGAAACCTTACATCTCTACACCTCCCCTTGTGCTTTCCTCTTATCCCTCCAGAGGGGAAGGGGCGTGTCCCAAAATTTACTTTTTGCTCAAAATATCTAAAACCAACCCCCTGCAGCGACAAAATAGTTATATAAAGTTACATTCCTGATAACATTTTCTTCAAAGTTATACCAAATTTCACCCACTCTACTCGAAAAAGATCCGGGGGGGGAGGTACAAAAATGACGTAGTTTTTTCTATCACCTAAAATGGTTGAAAATTTATCGCAAAATTCAAGTTTCGCGACTGAAAAATTCTCGGAAGCAAATTGTAGCACCTATTTGACACCGAAGAGCGTTCTAAAAAGTTCAGTCTCACCCATGGGGTGGGCGGGGGGAGGGTGTGAGACGTCAATTCCTTTTCATATGTTTCTTCTAAACCATGAAAAGCAAGCGATATTTATATGCGTCGAATCATAGCAAACTTTTACTAAGACAGTTTTACGCACGAGAAGGGAGGTGGACCGTCAATCCCCGTCATATGTTTTTAAAAATTAAATTCTATTCCTTTGAATAAACTCATTTGGACGATTTTGTTTCGAGTGAGCATAAATTAGAAAACAATATACTTTCAGTTTTGGCAAATTTTTTATTTGAACTATTTTTAGTCGTGTTCTCTTTGGTGTTGTTTCGAGTTAATACAAATCAAAAACAAATTTTCTTCAAAATTTTGCATTTTATTTTCTTATTTCCATGGAATAATACTGTAAGAAAGGGGAGGGTGGCGATCACACAGCAGCACAATAGTCCCTGATCAGTCCATCCCTGAGTATGAGTAATTATATGAGGCAATAGTTACCTTTAGAAATTATCTTAAAAAGAAAATGTGCTCTCTGTATTGCTATAATACTTAAATACTGGAAAATTTTCGCTTCATTAAATTTCATAATCGATAAAACCGTTTTAATTTATGTTAGTTTAATTGCAGCCAGACTACGGTGCGGTGTGAAGCCAGCGAAGAAGCTTTATAATTTGCATATCTTTCTTTTGTTTTCTTTTTTAAACGGTATCGTCGTATAAAATAAAAAAAAAATTAAAATCGGGAGGGATCTTTTTTTTTTGGCATACCTGTTGACGCTTTAGCATAACACTGTCGTCGACATTGTAGCAATATACAGTAGAAGACATTTATGTTGTCTCGGTTCGATGATTTACGTATTTAGAACGACATTAATGGATAGTGCTTTTTTTTCTCAAATATCAAACCTTACTTACGTTTTTAGTTTGATTTTCTATATCATATTGTTAGAGAAAACTAGGCTATTACAGTTAATCGACCAACGGCGTACGAGGGGAGAGGGATATCACCAAAATCCGCTTTGGGGTCCTAGAAGATCATTAAGACAATATTTGGCCATGTCAGATACTTATTTTTTATTAATTTTTTTACCTCTTCGAACATTAAAATCATTTAATCTGCTCGATACTGACCAAAATCGTACCATTTCGGGCAATCGGTCAACTTTGGCGGCCGATTAGATATATATGAGCAGCGATGACATTGTGTCAAAATGCAGTTTTGCCCCATTTTGGAGGAGGAAGTGCTGAGGGGGCGAAAACACAAAAATTGTTCCTTTTTGAGTCAATCGATAGAAAATTCAATGTTGCATAACATATTCTAAAAATTAACCCCTTAGGTTAATTAGGAGTAGAGCATGAGAGTTTCTCCCCTTTTTGACCTTGAAAAGTGGCTGTTCCTCCCCTATCTTCCTTCTAAATGAACTAGGAAGTAGAAATTTGGTATGTACATTCAATAGAGGCCCTGGAGGTGCCTGGTACACCATGCGAAGCCTATTTCCCAAATTTGATCGTTTTTTAGTCTGTATCGAGCTAAGTATTTAATTTTAAGCCTGATTTTCTATGTAATATTGACAATGAAAACCAGGCTATTATAGTTAATTTTGGGGTCTTAGAAGGCCGTTAAGACGATTTTTAGTCATATCAAATATTTATTTTTATTTTTTTTATTTTTTTCCCCGACATTAAAATCATTTACTTTGCTCGATACCGACCAAAATCGCTTCAATTCGGTCAATCTACTCAGGTTGGCGACGTATCAGATACATATGAGTGGGGTTGAACTCGGTTCAAAATTCAGTTACACTCCAATTTGAGGGAGGGTGTGCTGAGAGTTAAAAAAACGAAAAAATTGCCCTTTTTTAAGCCAATTGATAGGTAATCAAAAGCTGTGTAACATATCCAAAAATCAACCTCCCAAGTCAATTACAAGGGGAGATATGCGGGTTTTCCCTTTGTTTGACATTGAAAAAGGGCTGTTCTCCTCCTATCTTTCCATCAAATTGAGCTAGGAAGTTGAAATTTGGTATGTTGTTCCTCGCGTAGAGATGGCGAACTTTGACAAAAATATCGATATTTGGTATCAACAATATCAAAATAAGAGATATCGATACCAAAAATATCGAAAGGAAAGAATATCGATTTCACTGATATCGATATTCGATAATTGGGAAAAGTTGTTTCAGAGGTCCATCGAATTTTTTCATCCCCCAGTACTTAATTGAGAAACAATAACAAAAGCAGTTTAATTTTTAGAATAATTTAGTTTCTAGCAGTTTTGGTTAAAATGCTGAAAATTTTTAAAAACGACCTCAGATTTTCAGAAACAAATTCAGATTACAGTAATTTTACATTTTCACGTTGCAAAAAATTAAAAAAACTTTTAAATTTATGTCATTTTTACAATTTAAAATCGAAATTAAATGATTTAAAATGTCATTATACAACTAAAATACGTGACGTATTACAATGATGAGAGTTGATTCCTAATCAGGATTGCAGGTAGGAAGGGAAACCTCCAAAAGGCACATCTGGGGTCTCCACTCAATGTACATACCTAATTTCAAGTTCCTAGCTTAATTTTGACGGGAGCAATATAAGGAACAAACTCAAAAAACTGAAAAAATGAGAAAACCCCCATCAAAAATCACATTTTTTTAGGGCTATGAAGGGATGAAATGGGGCTGAAAAGTTGGAACCTCTAAAAAGCACGCCTAGGACCCCACATGAATGTACTTACCAAATTTTAACATCCTAGCTCAATTTGGTGGACATCTCTTTTTCAGGGTCAAAAAGGGGAAAAACCTCGCATATCTCCCCTCCTAATTGACTCAGGAGGTTGATTTTTGGATATGTTATGCAACTTTGGATTCTCTATCGATTGACTTGAAAAGAGACAATTTCCACGTTTTTGGCTCCTCAGCACCCTCTCCCCCAAATTGAGGCATAACTGAATTTTAACCTAAGTTCATCCCCACTCATATATATCTAATCGGTCACTAAACTGACTCGATTGACCAAATTTTAACGATTTTGGTCGGTATCGAGCGGAGTAAATTATTTTAATGTCAGGTGGAAAAAATAAATAAATAAAAATAATGGATTCGACATGCCTAACAATCGTTATAATGGTCTTATAGGACTTCAAAACGTATTTTATTGATTCCCCCCCCCCCCTCATCCGCTGTTGGTCACGACTGTAATAGCCTTGTTTTCATGGACAATATGACATTGAAAATTAGTCTAAAAAATGTAAAAAATTATCGAACTTCGATATTCAGTAAAAAATATCGATACCTAGATGTATCGAAAAGAAGAAATTTTGATAGGATATTTGTTCGATATTTTGGGAAAATATTGATATCCTGATATATCGTATCGGTATCGCCATCTGTATTTTCGCATAATTCCCCTCCAAATTGGGCTAGAATGTTGAAATTAGGTATGTACAGTCAATAAGGACCCTAAATGTGCTTTTTGGGGGTTTTGACTCTTTAGCTTCTCCGTTGAACCATTCCTACCTTCAATGCTGATGGTGCTTTTTTGCAATTCTCATGATTGTAATATGTGACGAAAATCAGGCTGGAAAAGCATCGCAAAGCGATGATTTTTTTTTTGTTCGATCGCAAACGAACCACCGCATATTGTTTGACGCGTATTTCACTCCGGTAAAAACGATATATTTATGATACGTACAATGTGCGAGAGATAAGTTTGTCTAAATGGAGCCCTGTCCGTGTGATGTATTAGAGACGAGGCTTTTACGTATGTATACCATAGCAATAGCATACGAGGAATAAGAAACACGCAAAAAGTTTAACGTTATACGTCGATATTTTGAAAGTATATATGATTTATTCAGTAATCGTGCTCTTCGACTAAGAAAAGAAATTGCAACGCGAAGTGAAAATTATTTGTTTGTTTTTGCCAAGTTTTCACCTTTTGCTTTGCTTCCATAATAAAATGATGGTACTCGTACCTGCAGTATCTGGATAAATCTACCTTCGGCTACGTAGACGGTACCGTACGTTTTATGTGAAGCTAAAGATGTACATATGTGTTTTTTTGAATTAGGTTAAAATTACTTATCTAGGTATACCTACCTTTCTAGACTTACAAGGCTGTGAGCCATCGTAGTGTGTGTGTAGAGTGTACCCGAATGTAGCGAAAAATTTCTCATTTCAAATCTTTAATAATTTAATTGGACACGTTTTTCGTTCTCGTACAATATTTCGCGAGCTATAGCTTAGCTAGGTGAAAAAGCTTTTTAATTTGGTTTCCACGCTACAAAGTATTTTACTAAACGTGCGCTGTCGTACAAAAGAGATTTTTTTTTTTTTTTTCACAACCGTGTGCAATTTTATCAGTTATTATATAGGTGTATGGCGTTGAAAAATATGCTTGTAATGATGTTATATGAAAAAAAAAAAAATAGTCGATTACCAAAAGCTTCGTATATGTATGTCGAACGTTATACTCTCGAACGTACCAGTATTGGTAGGTACGTATCCGGAGCTCGTTTATAGGTTGGTCAGATATGGGTACAATATGTGAATGAGAAAAAAAAATGGTTTTAAATTACCGTAAAAATAGTATATATAAGTTATAGTTGCGGGGGAAAAACGAACGAAAAAAAAAAAAAAAATTTACATAATTTCCCTTTTATATAGGTATATAGCCTAGCTGCCTATTTACAATTTTTTTCTCTTTACTTTTTGAATGCTGATGCTATATAGGTATGCTATATAGAATTACATATTTAAAATTGAACATAACGGAGTGTTATGCTTGCTTTTATCGCGTTTATGTTTATATAAAGATGAAATGGTTGATCTCTAAATAATGCGAAGCTCGCTAGGTAATCGTATGTATTGTATATGTAGATGTACCTACCTACAGCGTCGTATGCTGTATGAAATTTTCATATAATACCTACATACAAGGTTTCCGACGCTTTCGCTTATACACATGTACAATACGCAGCTATATAAGTCGAATTTTGTGAAAAGTGAATTATTCGCGCTAAGAATTTGCAAAATTCTGTCGTTAAATATTCACGTATATAGCTTTCTCGCAGCAATGAAAACGGTTTTTCAATGTAGACGTAGACCTCTGGCAGCATTGCTTTAATCAATTTTCTCGTACTTGTGTACCGTTTAAAAACGCCTCTGTTTGCTTTTTAACGTACATATAAGTTGGCTTTTGTATGGTTCATTAATTTCCCATCAAAGGTTTTACTGCAGACTTTTGATACTATGACATTTGGCGTATGTTTGTTTCTACGAATTTGTATAAGTACCATGTATATCGCAGAGAAATAAAAGAAACGTTTATGAGATGGGTTGGCTGGCAGGCCTAGGTACCTTAGATTTGCTTGTTTTTCGAATCAATTGATTAATATTTTATGTACGTTGGCGTACTTGTATTTGATTTCCATTTGTATGCATAAGTTGAACTAATTAACCAATTTATTCGATTTATTATTAAATGAGTTTCTCGTAGATGTAAATACGGTACGAAGTGGGTTTCATTTTGATAGTGGTTTCGTTCTATTGGGAAGTAGGCGTTAGTGATCATTGATGTAAACCTACTATATTGGATCCGCATCGTGGAAACCTAAAAAACATCAATTTTTTTTCCCCCATATAATTGGGTATTATACTCATTAAACGTAGGTAGATAGGTACCTATACCTGTAGGCTATAAATGATTAAATAGTGTCGACTGTTGCAATGGAAAATTTTTTTTAATAATACTTCAAAGAATTTCTTTTTATTTTTGGCTCAAAAGCTTCGTCATTTATGTTCTTATAAAAGATACAGTATTTTCAACAAAATCTTTTGTAATGATGTGATTAATTAACGACGCTAAAATAATGTAAAAACAAAATAATTTATAAGCCTATTAAAAGGTTTAAGTGACGGAAACATCGAAAAATAACTGGCATAATTTTTTTCTGTTTAGGAATTATTGAATCATTATACACCGAGTGTGTCACATTCTTTGTCAAACCTTATACCAGCGGTAGGTCAATTCATAAGACGTACGTACATGTAGGACACTTAAAACGTCCAAGAAATAGAAGGGGAGGGGAGATAGTTGAAAACATTTTTCTTTTTTGCCTAAACTTACCGACCATTTTTGAAAATTCATAGAAGAAGTGATTAATTACAAGAAAAATTTTCATTTGTGAAGAAACACAACAATACAAATTCAGATACACGAGTCAGGCGAGAAGTGAAGGAAAAAGGGTTTGGGGGTGAGGGTGAAGTGTGTTTGGAGAAGTTGTTATGATTTCATCATTGAAAAATTTCAAAATGAAGTGTAGTGAAGCTCTAACTTGATAGTGTGAGCAGAAACTCTGAAGATTGCTTTGATACCAAGAGAGAAAAAAAGCATCGTTCCTGATTAGTAATGAGGGATGGAAGGGTCCGATGGAGCTAAAAAGTCAAGACCCACTGAAGGCACATTTAGGAACTCTACTGAATCTACTTACCAAATATCAACTTCTTAGCTCAATTTATAGGGGTATTTATGCGAGGAACAAATTCCAAAAATAAGAAAAACCGATAAAAAACTATATTTTCGGAGCTGTGTGGGGAGGGAGGTGGCAACAAGGTTGAAAAGTTGACACCCACCAAAAGGCATATCTACAGTCCCTACTAATACAAAATTTAAACTTACCAGCTCCATTTGGAGAGGAGTAGACAAAACGACCAAAAAACACATTTTTGGGGCTGTGAGGGGGTGTAACGGGACTGAAAAGTACAAACTCCCAAATGGCAAATCTATGGCCTCTACATTTGGTGGGGAGTTGAAGACAAACAGTCTTTTTTCAATGTCAAAAAGAGGAAAACTCTTCGTATCTCCCATCCTAATTGACCGAAGAGGTTGATTTTTGAATTTATCATACAATTTTGGATTGTCTAACGATTGGCTCAAAAAGAAACAATTTTTGCGGTTTTAGTCCCTCAGCACACCTTCCTCCAAACTTGGGAACAAATGAATTTTGATCCGAGGTAATCCCCACTTCACAATATCAAATGACGAGTCAATCGAAGTCTAATCCATCCTCAAATTTCATCCATTTCTCTGAGTATCGAGCTATGCAAATGATTTTTCAATTTCGAGGGAAAAACTGATGATAAGTAGCTAACGGAGTCAAAAACAGTCACAATGGTCTTCTAGGACCCCGAAACGAATTTTCTTGATATATTCTCCCTTCCCCAAGTCGTCGTAGGCCGATAGAATTAAAATCTGATACAGTAAAAGAGAAAGTGGAAATACAAAAAAGTCATCAAAATTTACAAACAAAATATTGAAAAGTAGAAAAATTTACCTAGAATATGAAAAAGTTGAAAAAAACTGTTCAAAATTAATCAAAAAAAAAATTGAAAAAGATATGTTGAAGAAAAAATTTACAGAAATTTAAAAAGAATTGTTGAATAATATGGAAATTTAATCGAAGTGTGAGGTGGAATTCAGGAAAATTAGTAAAAGAAATGTTAAAAAAGTAACCAAAATGCGCAAAAGAACAGAAAATTTATCAAAATTAATGATAAAATGGAGAAAATGTGAAAAAAAAATTGTCAAAAATGTGAAAACTCGTCGAAAAATTCATAAAAACGATGATAAATATGAAAAGTCACTTTCAAATATGCGATGTAATTGAGAAAAATCAATTAAAAACTGAGAAAATTATTGAAATAGAAGCGTGTAAGTGCAAAACATTGCTAAAATTTATAAAAAATTGTTGAAAAGTATGAAAATTTACTCAAAATGTGAGAATGAGTTGAGAAAAAAGGTTGAAAACAGAGCCAAAAAATGGACGTGTCAAAGTGCCAAAAAGTTATCAAAAATTACGAGAAAATGCTGGAAAATGTGCTAAAATGTTGGAAAAAATTAAGAAAAATGTTTGAAAACAGAGAAAAAAAATTAGAAAATATGCGTTTAAGTGCATAAATTTTCCCTAAATTGACAGAAAATTGTCGTGAGGCACGAAAAGTTGCCTAACATGTGAAAAAACATAATGAAAAATAGTTGAAAACAGAGAAAAGAAAATGGACAAAAATTTGTAAGTGTAGAAAAATCACCAAAATTGATGGTAACATGTTGGAGAAATTTTTAATAAACAATTAAATACTAAGCAAAAGAATTCGAAAAAATTAATTTAAAAAATCTGTTGAAAAAAATGGAAATTTAATCAAAAAAGGGAGAAAAATTGGGAAAACCGGTTGAAAACGAATAAAAAAAAAATGTCGAATATGAAAATTTTTTTAAAATGTGAGGCGAAAAAAAGGAAAAAACTACAAAAAAATAGCAAATAAATAGACAAAAATGTGTGAAAATTCACGAAAAATGTGTCGAAATTGATGAATAATTATGTTAAAGCATGAAAATTCACGCAAATTGTATGAAGAAAATTAAAAATGATGAAAATTCGCCTAAATTTAAAAAAAAGTGATTTTGAAAAACAGTAGAAAATTGATTGAAAAAAATTTACAAAGATACTTAAAAGTACGAAAAATTTACTAAAATTCTAGAAATACTATCAAAAAAAATATGAAAATCACGCTAAACAAGGAAAAAATGCCAGAAAACTGTTGAAAATTTACCCAAATCCAGTGATTATTGAAGAAAATAAAATTTTTTCTTTGGGCTGGAACCAAAAATGTTTAATTTTGAATTTTTTTTCGTATCCAATCCAATTATATTTTTGGAATTTCTCTATTAACATCGAAAGATGTTTAATAACGCATTTTAGAAAAATCATCAACAATTGATCGTCATCATTAGACTGACATCAGTGGGCAGATTTTTATGATGTGGAATGACATCAGTGGACTTATATCAATTTTATATTTGTAGTATTAAAAAAAAAATTGAGAAGTTTTATCGCAAATCGATTGAGATTCCGAAAACTTGTTGAATTTTAAAACAGCAGCAGATTTTAATTTTCCTCGAGAATTGTTCCACTTGCTTTAAACTTAATATTTAAATCTGCGAATTTTTCGCATCAATTTATTTTTTAAAACGAATAAATTTTTCACAGTCATCATAAATTTAGACGTGGGTATACTTATCGAGCCAAAGTCAAAGGTTTTTTTTTCTCGATTCACACATACGCGAACAAAGTGCAAACAAAATGCCACCAAAGTATTTCTAAATTGAAAACCACCAAGTAATTCTCGCCATCATTAGATCAATTATACAGGCTACAAAATAATACTTACTTTCCAAAAGCCAAAATACGACTTACAATTCATTCTAGAAATATCCGAATGATGAAAACTCATCGTAACGGTCACTTCGACCATTAAACGAGTAGAAAAAGCCCATAATTACCCGATAAGGATGTGCTTTACTTTGCAAGTCAAACATAAGTTCATATTATACTTATCTGGACGCACACTCCGAGTCAATGTGCAATTTTGTCTTGTTATTGGAAAACTTACGCTGATTAAACGCTTATCTAAAGTTTGATTATTTACCACTCCAGTGTTATAGCTCTTTATATGTCGAGTAAAAAGTTTTAATAACGGTTATATACGGTAATAATGGTAATTTATAATATGCTTACTTAACCCATTAATAAAGTTACGATCACGTTGCGTTTCGTGACTGTTTTTCGAATTAATTTTCCGAAAATTTTAATATTGACAGGTTTTCAAGTCGAATCGACATTTTTGTGTACTTAAAGTAGTTCAAGTGTACGTTGATTGGGGTCGCTATGTTTATTATTATGAATTTAAAAACCAATAAGTACTTCGGAACTGTATATCGAGTAAAGCGTTTTCCTGTAATAATAACTTAAACTAAATGAAAGGATTTTTTTAAATACATGTAAATTTATATTTAACTTATACTTTGCACAATAACGACAGCTATAAAAAGTTATGATAATTATGGTATTACATGCTTCAACTTGTGTGTACAGATTGGTTAGGTATGATAAGTATCTTCTTATTTTTGGTTTTTTTTTTTCCACCATTTGCTTTCGACGCGACGTCTTTGCATAATAGATGCAGATAAGAGAATATTCATACCGAATAATTACAGAAGGATAAAAGAAATGGCTTGTATTGTATTTGTATTTATCATTCTGCCCTGAGGTAGTCTCAAAGTGACGTATTTTTACAGTTAAATTCGATAAATTATAAGTACGTAATATGAAAAGAAATAGGCAAAATTCTCGCAGTAATATGAGAATAATGGTATAGTTATCGTAACGTAAAACTTTACTTACATTAGTTTATGGTGTGTAATGTGTGTGTGTGTGTGTGTGTGTGTGGTATGCTTATGTGTGTATAGTTAGTTTACAAAAAATTACAATAACTTGGAAGTAAAAGCAACTCTTTCTCTATCTCGTTTGAATAAAATTAACATTTTCACGCGTATAAAGGAATAAAGATTCAGTATAAACCTCGATCTTCTTGAGCCTTTAATGTAAAAGCATTTGAAAACGTTGGCGTGCATCTGTTGGTACGACCCAGCCTACTCATACTCGACGAGACTAACGTGCTGGTGTAAATTGTGTATAACGTTTGCAATGCTGCTTCATAATTTTCGCAATTTACAAAACCATTTTAGCACGTGGAAATCAATGTTTCGGAAAATAAATCTTTCTTCAAGCGAATATTACACGAAGGTTGCCTATTAAAGGCTTTTACCATTTTGTGTGTTATTAAATATGTATAAGTTACACACGCTTTCATACGACACGGCTATAAAACAACCAATAAAATACATAATTGAAACTTTAAAAGCCAATTGGTATCTTAGGGTGTTTAGCTTGTGAAACGTATCCGATAAATTATTCGTTCGAGTGTCATCTTTTATGAAAGACGTTGTCACTTTGCATGTTATGTTTATGTAAGTTTGTGTGTACGTAGCTTTACACAGATGTTTCCAGTTGAAAAATTCGATTGTGATGTTTTATCATGCCGAGGAAGATACCAAATAGGTGCGAGGTTGTTAAAATGAAGTTGGATTTGGAATATGTTCAATTTCGTGTGACATATCGAAATTTGGAGAAAGAATGCTGTTTTAATGAAATTTTTATCATTTTGTAAGCGCGAAGCGTAAAATGGTAATTAACTGATCGAGAACGTTCAGAAAAAGTTGAAATTCCATTTTTATGCTTGAGGAGTGAAGGAAAGAATGAAAAATTTTGAAACTTGAAAAGTATAATTAGTCTGACTTTCTGTCATGTTGTCAATAAAAACTGAGCCATTACGGATTGTCGACCTAAAGTGGATGGAGGAGGAGGTATGGAGTTTTAGAATACCATCTGAGACCATTTTAGGACAAGTCCTATATTTATTCCTTATTATTATTATTATTATTTTTTTTTTTTTTTTTGCCCAAAACTAAAAATCATTTTTAGCTTGATACCGACCAAAATCGGTCAAATTTGGGCAGTAAGCTGGGATTGGTGGCGGATTTCAGATGGAACGGGGATTTCTTTAGGTCCAAATTCAATCCCCAAATTTTGGAGGGGGTGCTGAGAGGCTAAAATTACTAAAAATTGTTTTTTTCCCCAAATCAATCGATAAAAAAACTAAAAGTATACAACATATCCAAAAATTAATCTTCTACGTCAGTTAGAAGGTAGAAATGAAGGGTTTTCTCCTTTTTGACCTTGAAAAACTGTTGTTTCAACCATATTCACCTTCAAATTAAGGAAGGGTTGAAATTTGATGTGTACATTCAGTAACAGTATTAGATGTACCTTCTGGAGGTTTCGACTTTCAATCCCACTACATCACCTCTCAGCCCTGAAAAAGTAGTTTTTCGGCTGGATTTTCCTATTTTTCCTCTTCAAATTGAGCTAGGAGGTTGAAATTTAATATGTATATTTGATAGGGGTTGTAAATATGCCTTTTGAGGATTTCAGCTATCCACTTCAATACCCATCTGTAACTCTACTATTCATTTCACGTACGAACAATTCGTATATTTCCTTTACTTTAAGAAAATCAGACTCAAAAAGCAACGCAATTTAAACAAAGTTGAGGGGGAGGGGTGGAGTAGGAAAGAGAAGATAGAGATCCTAAACTTTCATAACGTCCATATGACTTCATTTCGCGATACCGAATTTCAACTTTTTGGCTCAGTTTGGTGGAGAGTGATGCGAGGAACAAGCTCAAAACATAAGAAAACCAGCCTCAAAATAACATTTCTATGCTGTAAAGGGGTGTAATAGATCTGAAAAGTTGAAACCCCCAAAAGACGCATCTATGGCTCCTATCAAGTCTGCATACCAAATTTCATCATCCTAGCTCAATTTTGAAGAGAGATGGGGAGGACCGCCCTTTTTCAAGTTCAAAAGTTGAAAACCCCTCATATCTCCGCTCCTAATTTAACCAGGAAGCTGATTTTTGGGCGTGTTATACAGCTTCGGATTCTCTATCGATTAGCTTGAAAGGGAACAATTTTTACGGTTTTGGCCCCTCAGCAACCCCTCCTTCAAATTTGTCCCTATCTGAATTTTGAGCCAAAGTCATCCACACTCATATATATCTTATCTACCGCTAAACTGAGCTTATTAACCGAATTTTAACGAGTTTGGTCCGTATCGAGCAGAGTAAATGATTTTGGTCTTCGGGAAGAAAATCGAATTAAATACTTAATACTGTTTACGTTGTTGGCATAAATTTAACTCTTGTATTCGCTGTTTTTCAACGTGATTCAAATTACATTTTTGAGTATTGAATAAGCATCTTTGTTGAACTCGAGAACTTACTTGATTCATTCCTTTGAGAAGGATAAGTTGAAGCGTTCGTGCGTTGGAATTATTTCAAAATTAACTTCATATTTGCACATATTTACTTCCCGCACATTTTTTCTGTTACTTTTCGTATTTCCTTTCTGTTCCAATTTGAGAACCTGTAAAACAGCAGAGCATCAAACAAACCCATCACACAATGTTGAATCAACAAAAAAAAATCCTTTGAAAAGTTTTTTTTTTTTTTTTTTTTTAAATCAAATAAGTTTATTTCTATTATTGAATTTAGTATTATTTTTGTTTAACTTGTATACGCCTATGCGCCGATGGTATTATCGTCTATAGTACTTTTTTGATTCTCAAAGATTGGTTTATTATGCTTTAGGGTTACGTTTGTTTTTTCCTATTTCCGTTATTTATTTTTCTTTTATATATATATATATTTTTTTTTTGTAGAATTTACTAGGCATAGATTTGAAAAAATTTTCCACAAATGTTCTCTCCGGTTAATATATAATTTACTCGTGGTGTATTTTAAACTTATATTTTTAACGATATTTTTCTATGTCATATTGTCAATGAAAACCAGGCTTTTATTATCTATCAACATACAACAGATTAGGAGGGCGAGGAGTATCAACAAAATCCGTTTTGTGGTCATAGAAGAGCATTACGACCATTTTTGGCCATGTTAGGTATTTATTTTTTTATATTTTTACTTGTTTTTGTAAAACTAAACAAAATCGATCAAATTTGAAGAATAGGCTTCGACTGACAGGTCATTCGATATTTCAGAGTTGGGATGACTTTGGATCAAAATTCAGTTGTGCCCAAATTTGGGTGAGAGGGCGCTGAAGGGCTGAAATCACAAAAATTATTACTCTTTGAGTCTATCTATAGACAATCCAAAGTTGCATAACACAAGCAAAAATCAACCTCCTACGTCAACCTGGAGGAAAGACATGAAGGTTTTCCTCTTTTTGGCCTCTAAAAAGGGCTGTTCCTTTCTTATCTCCTCCCAAAATTGAGCTAGGAAGTTGAGATATGGTATGTAGATGTCGACGATGCCGACCTCGTCGACGTATAGATCGGATACGCCGCACGGGTAGACCGTAAAGGTCGTGCAATGTGCGGAGTACCCTCCGTATTTACGACTCCTCAATTCCGCTCTGACGGGGTAACTGCTCGGACGGTATCTCACACGGACGGGGTAACCGCTCTGGTGAGATATTAGACCTATTCCGCTCGGACGGGGTAACCGCTCTGACGGAGTCTCCTCAGACTGAGAGCCTACTCTGAGGAGATAAGACACCTTCCGCTCGGACGGGGTAACCGCTCTG